>BQKZ01001461.1:37521-64026 GCA_036244855.1 Temnopleurus reevesii
GAGGAGAAGAGAAATGAGGGCAGAGGATAGAGAAAAAGGGGCAAAATTGAGATAATTCAACAGGGAAACTTCTCCTTTTCCCTTCCTATAGGTCACAACACTTGAATGACATTATTTGCTAAGGATCGCGGAACAACGAAAAAAGAAAGCCGGTCTCCTAGATCGTTATAAAATGGGTTGAACTAGATACATCCTCGCCCGAAGCTTGAGACAAAAACTTGCAAATTTATCCCCTCTGGAAGAGGCATTTGCAAGTAAGTTGCTTCTTATGCGAGGGGGTTTAGGGCACTGGTTCGGGGGACTCTCATGAGGGGTTAGAAGAGTTGAAGGTATTGATGTGTACTTTGTAGATGATCTGAAGTGGTTTAACTGAAGGGAGGGTAAAATATATGCTCGCCTCAAACCACCATGCTCTACATTTCTTTAGCACTTATGTGAACTGTATACATGTAAGCCTAAATTTTTGCTGGGGTTAAAATTTTGAGACTTCCGTGACAATGAATTCACAATTTTTTCACTAATTATAAAACTTTTGCACAACGATCTCACAAATCATGAAAATAATAACCTGCTAATGTGTGAAAGGTCTATAAAAAATTGAGTGAATTCACTAAAATTCATATATGTCAAAACATTGGCTTTCACTGTTATGTTACTTGTGGATCAAAGACAATGGCTAAAATTATCGACTATCAAATAAGATTGAGCTGATTCAGCTCTGTAATGTTCATTATTCTAAACATTTAGCTGAAAAGGGAGAAACCTGAAGTTTTTAAGTTCATATGTCTAGTACATTTTAAGATACAAGGGATTTAACACCAACGACTTGCTCGTTACTTAGGAGTTATGGCAACGCATCATATGCGAAGTAACCTCTGCGTAGAGCTTTGGCAAATACTATGACAGTGGTTCTGCCACATCCTTTCTGAAAGCTGATTTATATTTTACTCTCTTTGGATCGTCAGTAATGTTTATTTTATTTTTGTCATACTTTAATATATTCTTAGTTTCAAAGATATCAAAAGGGTTGCAAATATATAAAATTGTTTTGTTAAGAATTGGCATCATAAAAAATATCTTTAAAAAAGTGTTCACCGAAATAGATATTGAGGGGGGTTTAGGGCACAGGTTCGGGGACTCTCATGAGGGGTGAGAGAGTTGAAGGTATTGGTGTGTACTTTGTACAAGCACTGAAGTGGTTTGTCTGACGCGAGGGTAAAATATATGCTCGCCTCAAACCACCATGCTCTACATTTTGTTAGCAAATATGTGTATATGTTCGCTGTGCATTAAAGGCAATAGCTAATACTATTGACAATTAAAATGAGATTGAGCTGATTCAGCCGGTTTTGATGTTCATTATTGTAAACATTTAGCCCAAACAGAAAAAGATTGTTAAGTTTTTAAGTTCATTGGTCTAGTATTTAGAAATACAAGCGATTTAACAATGATAAATCTATAACTGGCTGGTTGCTGGTGAATATATGCACCATGTGGGATAAACCTCTGCAGGGAGCTTCGGTTCTGCTTGCTTAAACTTGATACAAGTTTCAAGAGAAAATTTTGGGGTTATTCATCAAGAACAAGATATATTGAAAATTAAAGGAACACATTGAAATACTACATCCAATTTAAAGGGGAAAATTTGTTGAGCTTCACAGGAGATTTTAATGGTGAGAATAAGTTAGGTTTAAGGAGCATGTTTTAATATTACTGAAAATTAAAATAAAATGTAGCTGCTTCAGCCAGTGCCATCAAAAATCGAAATTCATTGCTAAAAAACAATCACTCGGATTTCACTTGTAAGTTCATTGCTCCTGTAAGATTCAAGACAATTTATGTAAGGGCTTTACCAGACATGCAGGGAAAGCAACATGATGTATAGAGTTGAGAGGAAGTTACTCCTCGAGGCAAAATTTGAGTTTAATTCCTCATTACTGTCAAGAGGTGGCGACGCTCAAGGAGCGACAAGTAAAAGATAGCCATTCTCATTGAAGATCCATCATCATGAGGGGACAGAAGGGGAAGGGAACGAAAAGTATCGTACAACGTTTAAATTACGAGTAGGATATTTGTTCCTGGCCCAGGGCCCCGTCACGCTCATGAAATATGCATTTTAGTGATGGACCGCGTGTATCTGAAATGACTGAAATTGGAAGAGCAAATCTCAATTTCTCTTCCCTTTTTTTTGTTTCTCCATTTTCCATGGTGATTTATAATTTGACAAATGCTTTACATCTTTGATAAACTCAATGAAATATTTATTTCCTTGATCAATCACATTTGGTTTAAAACAGGCCATCCATTACGTGGATGCATTAGAAAATTAATGATCTGTGGTGATCACACTTGTTAAGATGATGAATAAAACGGGAGAGGAGTGAACTGATTTCCTGTTTGATTTCTGCTTTTCCTATTTCATGGCAATCTGACTTCGTGACCCTTTTCATCAATTGTTTTCAAGTGAAATTGACTCGTTATACGCATGCATATATACAAATAATTTATGAACTGTTTTGATTGCTGTTGTTCAATAGAAAATATTCACAATGCTCCCCATCGCATATGTAATTGTCCTTCCGTAATGCATTACGCAGTAAAAAAAATTTTGCTTTGTTTTGGAATGCTAACTTCCTGGCCGACTCTACACAAGAGTGGCCATATTGATTTAACATAGCCAATTGGTTTCCAATTTCACTTCCTATTCTGTTTCTTTTTTGTAGTTGCTGAGTTATCTCCACTCTGTTATGACAATAAATCCATTTAAATAAACAAAAATAGAATTTTTACTTCCTCCTAAATTATATAATTATGATGACTCTGACTGACTGTTTTTTTTTCCTGTCTTTCAGAATTGGTAGGGTGATATGTTCGCAGTGAACATGCCCAAACGAAGGCCCAATTTTGTTTATTGCAGAAATGAATTATGGGACAACAATTACGTATATGCGATTTGGAGAATTAAAAGATGCCTTTCCTTTTTCTTTCTCTATTCATGATTTAGATAGTGATCCATAATCAACAAATACTAAAAAAAAACCCACAATTGATTAATATGATAAATATCAATGGGTGCACTTGGATTGCACTTGTTAAATAGATGACTAAAATTGAAAAAGAATGACAGCTTGATTTGTTTCCCCCTTTCTAGCAATCCTATGATGATTCATATAACTTTGATGACTCTTTTTCAAAATCAGACAAGCCCTTTTTCAAGCTTGTGCATGCATCGGGAAATGGATAAATTTCACAGATTGCACTTTGATTGTACTTCTGGAATAGATGACAGAAATTGGAAAAAAAGACATCTTGATTTGTTTTCATTTCTCCATCTTGTTCTATGGTGATTCATAATTCGACAAATCTTCAACATCTTTGATCAATCTTATGACAAAAGCAACGACATGTAAATTCATCAGAAAACTTCAATGATTCCATTTGTCGAGAAATGTGTCATCAAAGTAGAATTGTGCAGGCATGAGGCTCTTTACGCAACAATTCAGTGTATTTTTTGGTCACGGCAAGGAAATTGTGTATATCTACAGACATGTTATATAAGAACAATTATTTGGCATAATTTTTATTTACAATTGTTTTTATTGTGATCTTTATTTTTTCAGTATTCCAATTTTTTTTCTGATATCACGTGCCTGATGCCGGCATGAAGTGTCTGAAGATGAAAATAGGTTTCTCATTTATTGATATAGCCAGTTGTAGTAGTGAAAGTTATGTATTTATCCAATTTGGATGACATAGGTAACATTAATGCTTCAAGAAATATATACTGTACTATAGAATATTCACTAGTGACTTTTACCTCATCCCAATGCAACAGACTGCACAAAAAGACCATCAAATCAGTACAATAAATACTGAACAAAACACTCGTTCACTGCCAAGAAGTCACTCTGGGATTTACAACGAAATTCGCATTCATTCCACAAGGGGGACGTGAAATGGCTATTCAAATACGCGTATCTCATCGATTCATGCATACATGGCGTATCGTATGATGCAATGCATCGTGGGTGATGCTCCCATATGAGGTATGATCTAATCGATCGGTGACACCGTATCCTGTCATGAAACTGTCGGAGAATTCCCTTAGACAAATTAGTTTGGAGTCGTCTCTGGAAAGCTAAATCACTTCATTATTGTATAAATTCTCACATTTGATTGCTTTCTATCTGTGGAAGATTGAAAGTGAAGAAGAATCTGATTTCTGCTCGGTGCATTGTCATGGGTAGAGATATAGACAGAGATGACACATTTAAAGAGATTCAACAAAGAGATTCAACTTGGGTTATTTGGTATACCAAAGGCTTAAGTACTTTTCCAAAGTTGACAACTTTGATAACTGTCTAGTATACTTTTTAGGAATGCATCGTACAGTTTGTAGAAGTGGAACATTGTTGATAGGGGACAAACAAAAGAGGAAAGACGATGAAGTACATTTGAATATAAATACACAACTAAACGAAAGGTACCGATCACTTTGTAATTGTTTCACTCCACTATGGACTCACTTTTAACTCATTCCACGTTTTCTTCGCGTCAATGCACATCCGTTGGCCTGTTTCTTTCGCACTTTTGCACAAATTCGCCTTTGTACATGTATACACTCCCTAAATAAAGCAACACACAGGGGGTTTACGGGTGAACGCACAAAGAGTTAAGGATATACATGTGTAGTGAAGCAAGAGACATACCGAACAACTCATTTGTGAAAATGACCATAGTGAATTTGGTAACATGCATGACAGTTTCATGTGGGATATTTCCAGAAATATGAAAATTTACATACAGATTTGATAGTGATCCTTAACTTTTTTTGGCATAGTGTAAATGAAATAGAATGATTTAAATCTATATCACACTCAATTATATCTCCAGGGTTGTGTTTCATAAAGCTGTCCGTAGATCTAGGGACGACTGTACGAAAGACTGATGATCCTTTCTTTGGTGAGATTCAGTGCCAGAACTTATCATTGAGTGGTAGAAAGGATCACCAGTTACATTTCCCCCATAAATCTACGCACAGCTTTATGAAACACAACCCTGGTGCGTGAAGGGGGGATGGAAATTGACCACTTGGAGATGTACTGGTTTTTCCAATGCCATGTTCCAATCGTAAGATGCTAAAATTCCTAAACCACAAAAATAGATACACCACTCAAGGTGCAAAAGACTGCTATGTGAAACTATTAACAAGTAGGAGGGACTTTTAAACCCGTAAAGAGTGTTCACCATAGAGCTCTCGAGCGCCCCTCAAGGACACATTAAAACTCATGCCGCGCATCACTCATTAGCGATGCTCCGCAAAGTTTGACCTTGGTGATCTCCGTGGTAATTCCTTTTTGACCTTCTCCAAAATGGACGCTTTCCCCATTAGGAGGGGAGAAAATATCGAAAGCTAGTGGAGCATGACTAAAAGAAAAATGCACGGAATAAACCAAGTAGTATTGATTTTTTTTTTTTACTCCATTTTGTAAGATGGATGGACGATTTTCAGTCTTGCTGCTTTGCAAATGTCGACTGAGCTGTAGGGTTTTAGATCTGTTTGAACCTCTTTGAATGGATTTGCCTCCAAATGATTGGTTTTTGAGGGCCCTCAGGCAAGTCAGATTTGCTGAAAGTGAAATATAATTGCTGTACGCATTGTAAGCAAATTATGTAAGTTGAAAAGAGGAGAATTGTGCCAAGAAAGTAGTTTTGCCTCAATATCTTTGCATTGATTTTGCCTGGAGTATGACTTTAAAAATGTAGGTTGAAATATGAATGAATTAATTGATCGTAAAATGGAACACAAGAAAAAATTAATTTTATTTTAGATGAAAATATGTTCATGGAAGAATGATGAAAAATTCTAGGTCTCTTTTTTCTCATGCAAATGATATTTGAGAAATAATTGAAATCCAGCTATACCCTTTTCCACTCCTTTGAGAGGATTTTCTGTAAAATATTTATCCTTTATTGTTTCAAGAATCTATTTGTTTACAAAATCTCTTTCATGGAATGTTGCAATATGAGAGGTTGTTTGCAATTATTAATGTTCACATTTTATAACCAGTCTTTATGGAAAAATGCACAATGATTTTTTGTTACATTGTGAACACTTTCAGATCCATATTAAAGTAAGTTAAGTATGGAATATGATGAAATGAAATATGAGTTTTAGGTTTTAATGAATTCTGACGTGAATGACATTAAGTGACATATTTTAAAGCCAAATTTTATTCATTTCTATTCACATGGTATTACTTTAATATTTGTACATTTTTGTTTGCCAGCTTTTTTAATAATTTTGCCATTATGGAAATGTTACTGTAGAACAGTATCCCTCTCGCAATACGGGCAATTTCAAATTCCGGTACGTTTAAAAAACATCTAAGACTTACCGTTTCCCACAGTAATCAAATTGTTTTTATTTTTCTTGTTTTGTTAAATTGTTAAGCGCTATGGTACTCTCTGTTTTTAGTGCTATAGAAATAATCTATATTATTATTATTATTATTATTATTATTATTATTATTATTATTATTATTATTACTGCAATTGATTAGGTTCACACCTCACTCCATGTTTTCATGGATTTTTTTGGTCAAATTTTAGACACCTTCAGATCTAATGAGGATTTCCGTATGGACACAAGTCTGTAAACACCAACTCTCAAAATGAGGAGAAAAGGAAATTGTAAATGAGTGCCTGATGCAGGTTGAAATTTAGCAGAGTTCAATTCCATTTATAGAAGAACGATCTTTCAAAGAATGTAGCAATATTGAAAGGTGGTTTGCGAAATGGTAATGTTCATGTTTGGTCATTAGTGTTTATGAAAATATGCTCTTTGCCAATTTTGTGAACACCTACATAGCTGACACTTATAGATGAATGCTGAATGTGACGCAGGATACAATGACCCGGAATTCAATTCCATTTATGTACATAAAAAATCTTCCAAAGAATGTAGCAATGTGGCAAGGTTGTTTGCAAAATGATAGAGTTCATGCATCATTACAAGTGTATTGGAAATATATGCATTGTCTCTTTCTGAACACCTTCAGATCTCATGGAGAGTTGTGTAAGGACATTAATCTGTAATCACCAACTCTCAAAATAAGGCGAAAAGAAAATAGTGAGTGAACGCTGAGCTTGATTCAGGTTGCAATTTAATTGAATTCAATATCATTTACATACATAAAAGGTCTTCCAAAGAACGTAACAATATGGCAAGATGGTTTGATGAATGATAATGTTCATGTTGTGTCATGAGTGTTTAGGAAAATCTTCGGTTGCCACATTGTAACCTGCTGATGGAGTGCTGTGTATTAATCTGTAAACATTAACTCTCAAAATGAGGAGAAAAAGGAAATTGTAGATGAATACCTAGTTTGATGCAGGTTGCTATTTAATAGAAATCAATTTCATTTATATACAAATAAGATCTTCCAAAGAATGTAGCAATAATTTATGGCAAGGTTGTTTGCAAAATGATAAAGTTCACGTCTCATTTATATGAAAATATTTATGAAAACATGTGCTTCACCACTTTGTGAACACCTCCAGAGCTGTGTAAGGACATGAATATTTAATGTTAAATGTTAAATCTTAAATGTTTAAGAAACCATATGCTTTACCACTTTGTAAAACACCTCCAGAGCTGACGGTGCTAGCTGTGTAAGTACATGAATTTTTAAATGCTCACAAGCTATTTAGAAAAAGAACACTTGTAAATGGATGCTGAGTTTAATGCAGGTTGCAATTTAGCATAATTCAATTCCAATTATGTTCATAAAGAAAAAAATGTAGCAATATGTATGGCAAGGTTGTTTGCAAAATGATAGAGTTCATGTATAACTGCAATTGTTTAAGAAAAATATGTGCTGCGTCACTTTGTGAATACCTCCAGAGCTGTTTAAGGACATTAATATTTAAACGCTCCCGAACCATGGAGAAAAGAACATTGTAATGAATGCTGAATTTGATGCAGGTTGCAATTTAGCAAAATTCAATTCCACACCTGATCACTGTAAATATTACATGAGCGCATTCATGGTATGCGAGACTCGCAGGGCAGTCGCAATTGATCACATCTCCCACATGCGTTTACAAACTAGTTTTTTAATGGTAGGGATGGGCAAAAGAAAATATATTTTCAAAACAGGTGTAATTTGTTGCCGTTTTGACCACTAAATACAAACCTAAGTTCCTTTTTTATCTTTATTACATGAGTTACAAGTGATTTTTTTTCATTGCACAGTTTTCCAATGTAAGGTCTACTTGAATAACTTATGTGGAAAAACTTTGTGTTGAAAAACAGATCAGAACTAAAATCAGATGTCATAAACTGCAAAATAAATTATTGGATTTGATACAATTGATATACTTCCCTCAAAATAACAATGATACTTAGAGGTAACTAGTACAGTTTAGTAAAGCATGCCTACAAATAAGTCAACTTTTTGCATATTTAGCTGTGTTCTTCAAACCTGCTCATATTTTCATAGGGGCATATTCAAAGAGGTTTTTTTCTGCAGTAGATTTATGAGCAAAACATGAAGGTCTTAACTATGAAAAGCAAAAAAAAAAAAAATCCTCAAAGAAAGCCCCTAAATAAGAAGGACACTCAATTCTACATGCAAGCACTCTATATGTTGTGATTTCAATTTATTTGTTTTTAATGGCAAGGAGAACTTTGCAACGTTTTTAAAAACTGTCTTTAAAACACCACTTGATTCTTGTTTTTCATGGAATAGCTTGTTAATATATATTCTAGCAGATGTATTATTTCCCCAAACCTATCCTCACTTATATCATCATTCCACAACAAAAATATGAAGCTGATGATCGAAAAGAACAAGGTACGTGTCAGTGCTATGTACTTTCGTCCCCACTTAGTGTATTGGTTAGGGAGAAGTTGGGGAGAAAAGATTGATGCTTCCGTTGGCGAGGACAGCACGACGGGATTGATATTATCTTATCAGGGAAAGATCCGATGATCTGGAAGTTTTTCCAAAGCAAAATCATCACTCTATCCATGCGGAAATTATCCTCTACTGGCTACAAAACTTTCTTCATTTTTTTCCTCATGACTGCATTATCAATTTATGCATTATCTCAGCTGCAAACAGGCTCCATTTTGATAATAGAAAAACGTGATGGATCCTGGAAAGATATCTAAAAACATCTGGAAGGAGGCTAACTTAAAAGTAGCTGGCAAGTGAGTTTGGCCTGATTGATTTAATTTTTGAAATTTCCCTATGGTGTATGTTCCACAGGGGGCTAAATCTAGGGGTCAAATCAATTCTTATCTCATTGTATTCATTTTTAACTTAATTGATTCGACACAGAATACTGCTTCGTGAAACAAACAGGAAACAGATGAAAAATTATCCCTTTAATTCTTCCATTTGAAAGCAATGATTAAAGTTCCCTTTTTTTCTTGAAATTCAAAACCATCTTATATCAAAGTGGAGCATCAAAATACTTCTCATTTCCACAAAGCCAAACACTTTGATAGTAATATTCACTATGCACATCCGCTCAAACATTTTCACTTTAATTTGAAGAAATTTGACTTTGACTTTTCTTGATTCCTCAGGTGATGAAGGTCTTAGATATTGATTGTATTTGTTCATTTTTTTTTTGGGGGGGGGAGGGATGGGATGGGGCAGCATATTATGTAGCAGGGATGGAAATGCATTTTTTTTTTGACCAACTGTGAATAATTAAGAATAATTTATTTTGCCCACTTTCATGTCCACAGTGAACATTACTGATGCAGGCAAATGCAAATAACACTTTTGTAAAGCTAAATAAATTCATACCTAATCAGATCTGATTCAGATGTGATAGTGTTTTCTAGTGGATTCTTGGTAAGATAGTGTTGAACGTGAAATAGGATTACATAATATGAAGTGGATTAGCAGTTAGGTATATGTAATGTCTTCACATCTACTTTAGATAACATTGAAAATGTTTTATAATTTTTTATGTAGCTATTTAGTTTTCTGTGCCATTCTAACAGCAGTGACAATTGATTGACCTCAAAAGATCAAATAATGTTGTGTCTCTATTTCAAGAAATGGTTTTGAACTACAAACATCATTCTTATTCCCATTCATTTATTTATTTTTTATACTGATTTTTTGTTGTTTCTTGTGTTATGCAATTTTAGGCAGATCTGAAATAGATCAAGATTGTTGCATCATCATCTTTAAATCTTTATTCATATTCCCCCGTTTAATATTTCATTCAGATTCTTATCCATGTATTTTAAAAATCTCCATATTCAGCCAGGCCTAGTTTTTCAAATCAACTTTGATTCATGCTACTGTATACAATGGCATGCATATGTGTCATAAACTATTGAATTCAATGACCAATTGTTTCTCTTACAAAATACTCACATAGTTACACTCTATATTCTTCTGTTTTCATTTAATCTCTCATCCAGATTCTTAACAGTGCATTTTTGAAATCTCATTCAAACCACACCTAATCTTTCAAGTTGACTTTGAATCCTGCTTTGAGATGGCATGCATGCGTCTCACACACTAACTTAACAACAATTGGTTCTCAATGAAAATTGTTTTATTTTGATTATCACATAATCGTAGTCACACCTTTCTCTGTTTCATTTTTATTTCTTGTCCAGATTTCTTGTCCAGATTGTCCAGACACGCTGGAAATCTTCAAATTCAGCCATACCTTGTGTCCCAAGTCGACTTTGTTTCTTGCTAACCCAATGAACAATTATTTCTCGTGCAAAATTCTTTCATGTTAATTATAGCATAATCATAGTCACAATCTTTATTCTTCTGTTTTCATTTTCATTTCTCATCCAGATTCTTATCAGGGCATGCTGGAAATCTTCAGATTCAGCCATACCTTGTGTCCCAAGTCGACTTTGATTCCTGTTATACAATGTCAGGCAGGCCGGTCATAGACCAACCCACTGACCAGCCGTTTCTTGTTCCAGATAGCTTTCTGAAGCCTGGCTCAAATTTCTTTATAGGTAAGACATTTAGTAAATGTGCTTGATGATGATTGATGATGGTGATTGTGATAGTGATGATAATGATGATGATGACGACAACGATGATAATGATGATTATAATGACAACAACAACAATGATGGTGGTGATGATGATGACAACGATGAAGACGACGATGACGAGGGTGATGATGATGACGATGATGGTGATGACTTTTACAACGGCGGTGGAGGTAATAATGATGGACTATTGTCGATCTTGCCTCTGCTGGATACTCATGGTGTTAAGTCGAAGTAGATATTGATAGAAAATAATACCACGTAAAGTGAATTTTTCCCATTCCAATGTTGATCCGCTTTATTATGTAAATCATGAAATGGTGTGTGCTTCAAACATAGTATCGACAATCATTTAATTTGAACCATGGACTAAAAATAGACCAACTTTGTGAATTCTGGCCAATGTTTCTCTTCAGAATTCATTGATCCTTCTTGTCGGAAGCATCAAATAAATTAGTCTTATTTGGTCTTCATTTCAAGACTAAGATGTCCCTAGGAGAACGAGCATCCCATTTGTTCTCCTTTCCCCTATCTTGTCTGTCTCGTAATTGAACCCTGGCTTCTTTCCGTTTTCTCACCATCCGATCTCTCTGCACTACTAATTTGTGCTAGGAAATCTTTGTTGCTGATATGTGGTTACCGAAACACCTTAGGGTGTTCATTCCAAGAGTTCCCACTTTTCGGGAAATGTCCTGAATTCAGGGAATTTTCCTGTGCATAGAGAAGTGGTGTAGTGGTGTAGTGGTTCCGACTTTCACCTCTCCTGAAGAACTCCGCAGTTCTAGTCCCATCCATGAGGTTCAATTCCTTCAGCAAGAAATTTATCCACATTTTACTGCAATCAACCTTGGTGAGGTGAATGTGTACCTGGTAGGAATGTATTTCTCGGAATGCATAAGCGCCTCATAAGTTGCTATTGCTAAAGCTCAGGGATTTCTAACATATATAAGAACTGCATATTATTATAGACAACAGAGACCATTTACAGGAAATTTTAAATGAATAAAAGATGCTACTAAGAATAACATCTAAATCTGAGAAATTGTTTATCAGCAATGACTTACATCTCATGAAACACATTGAAATGTGTGAGTTACAAATAGAAGTATTATGATGCAGAAGGTCATTAATGTGCTTTTGAGTGATGATAATATTTTTTTGTCTCTATATTTTCATCTAGAAAATATATAAAGCTTACTAAATCATCATCAAAAAGAGATAAAGCTCATGAATTCCTCATGAACACAGAGGGAAATATGCAACATTGACTTACAGCTGCGAGGGATTTGATGTAATTTTTGCCCATAGACAAATGTCTGGAATGAGTTATCGCCTGTGCTATATTTAGCTCATATAAAATGAGTATCTCCTTCATGCGGAGTCATCGACCACTTGTGTGATGAGACATATCAAAAAGAGCTGCAAGTTGATATTGTCAAGATGGAAATTTTAAAATATCTGTCTTCTTAGATGTCTGAGCTGTATTATGATGTAAAATATGAGTGATAGACTTTTCTTTGCTCATAACACTTTTGTAGAGATAAATCAATTCATATTCAGATCTGATTCAGATGTTGTGATATTGCTTTTAAAGTTGTATTGTAAGGGAAATAAGATTTCATATTAAAAAGCGGATTTCTAGTTTGGCATATGTAATGTGTTCACATCTTCTTTAGATAACATTGAAAATGTTTTATTTTTGTAAGATCGGTTATCAAGTTTTCTGTATATCTTTAACAATATTGACAATTAAATGACCCCAAAGGATCATATAACTCTGGGCTTTCAATACAAATATCATTCTTCTTACAATATGTTGTTGTTTTGGTATTTGTTTTATTGTATTATTAGCTATTGTAGAGATAGAAATTTTGAAATGTCAAATTACCTGTCTTCACAGATCTTTGAGCTTCACATAAGTAATGTAAAATTTGCATAATCTAGACTGTCCTTTGCAGAANCGTTTTCGCGGAGAAACAGGTGTGTTGGATTATATTCTTCTGCTCTTGTAAATTGATCTTGAATATCTATTCATTTGAGCACTCCCTTGCTATGTGTAATAGAGTTGAAATGTGGAAAAGAATCCGTACTGGTTGGCAGCTCTGCATATGTAATGTGTTCACATCTTCTTAAGATAAGATTGAAAAAGTTTTTTTTTTAAATTTAGTTAAATTTTCTGTGCAGCTTTAACAATATTAACAATTAAATGACCCCAAAGGATCAACGCTGTCACTATTAAAAAAATAAGCAGGTGCTGGGCTTTAAATTTACAAATATTATTCTTATTACAATTTGTGTTGTTGTTGTTTTGGTATTTGTTTTGTTTTATTACATGTATTAGCTATTGTAGAGATAGAAATTTTGAAATGTCAAATTATCTGTTTTCTCAGATCTTTGAGCTTCATATAAGTAATGTAAAATTTGCGTGACCTAGACTGTTCTTTGAAGAAATATGAACATTTAAAGTATTTGTGAATATTTTTTTTTTTATACAGATTGTCCCTCAAAATGTTTCTGGCAAACTAGCTATATTCAGATTATTTTATTACCCCTATCTTTAGGATATTTCTTAACCAGATGAACAAGGTTTATTTCTGTCAAACTCGATCCAGTGAATCAAAAGTTATGACTTTTTCTTGAAGCGATGTTGGATCAAAGTTACAGCATGTTTTTTGTTGTCCAAACAAATTTCGGACATAACTTTAAACAAATTGACCCCTTTGAAATTATTATTGCTAGTAATGTTTCTCTGTTTTCTTTTGTGGTATTGTTGACCATAAAATCAGGTGTAATGCTGTCTTCCATTTGAAGCTAACTTTTTAAAAATGGCATGTTTTATCACATAAATCTTTTTGCAATCATTAGAAGCATTGAGTCCCTTCTGTTGATAGGTGTCTAAAGCACCTTGCTGTTTTACCTTCTGTTAACCTGTTGGTAATAATGTTCTACAATACTTGTAATTTAGCTTGAATACATTGATTATTGTTAGGTCGTGCAAGCCGCTGGTAAGCTAGCTGGCTCACAAGAACAAATTTGTAATTAAAGCAGAATCTACTGATAAAACACGTCTATTGAGTCCAATGCAAAGTGTTTCCCAAAATCCCATTAAATATACACTTTTACAGCCAATGTTTTTTTAATAATTTCAATCTCAATTTTATAAATTCAAATTTTTAGGTATGATAGGATTGAATGCATATAGTCTATGGAAAACATAGATTTCAAAGGAATTCATGTTTATCTGTCATGTAGCCTCCTTTTGAAATGGCGTGTTGAGTCATATATATCCATCGAGTCTCGTCCTTTCATAATCATTGAGTCTCCTCCACTGATAACAGAATCTGATTCCAGAAAATGTTTACTATAAAATCAGGTATATCCTAGTCTATCTTTGAAATGGTGCTAACTCCTTTTGAAATGATGTGTTGAGTTATATACATCTTTGCAATCATTGACCGCACATCCTCTCCTTCTTTAGAGTCCCATCATTTCAGAATCATGAGTCTCCTTCGCTGATGGATATGTAACATACTTCAACGTCCTTACCCTCCATCAAGTTGCAAATGTTCGATCAAATTTCATCTCATAAAGGATTCTTATTTGGAGAGGGACTTTGCACACTGTTTTTCTTCGGCACATTTTATGTGTAAAACAGAGAAGAAAATATTCTTCTTTTTTAATATACTTTTTATTCGTTGAGATGATTTTGAAGGATGTGTAATGTTACAAAAGGCAGTTGCAATTCAATATTATGGTGAGAAAATTTGAAATGATTCAATGGCACATGATTTAAAATGCTACTGTTTTACTTTCAAATGAAAGGAAAGTTGGCATTAAATCTATCCCTTTGATATATCTTTATTGTCCAAAAAGAATACATTCTGTTAGCTTGTTTTCTTTATCTAATTCCTCCATCTTACAGTACTGTTGTCTTAAAAAAAACACAACTAATTTATTAGTGATGTATTGCATATGTACAAATGATATCTTGAAATACATTTGCACATTCATAAAAGGATATGAAAAACTCCCACCTCTGTACGATTGCCTGGCTTAAATCATCGCACTACTGATAGAAAACGATAAAATTTCAACGCATCATCATCATCATCAGTTTTGTTCTCCTTATTACTATTGAGTCTCCTTTACTAATGGATATATAACATACTTCACCATCCTTACCCTGCGTCAAGTTGCAAATGCTTGATCAAATTTCACCTCATAAATGTTTTTTAGGGGTGGCGGAATTTGCAGACTGTTTTTTCACATTTTGTATGAAGAAAAGAAGAAATTTTCTTTATATATATACTTTTTATTAGCTGGGATGGTTTTGAAGGCAGTGTAATATTACCAAAAGTGGTCGCAGCTCAATTGTGTGGTAGAGCTGCGATCCATGAAACATTTTTAATGCCACTAATTTTTTTTAAAGATAAATTTAAAATGGGAAAAACTTCTCATCTCATTTCTTCCATCGTACTTGACATCTAGGGCATGCTTACGTCCAAATTAAAGATTTCTAAAATTGCTTTAGTCAACAAAAGTGATTATCTATTAAGCAATTGCAAAATATTGTATATTCCAAAAATNCGTCCTTACCCTCCATCAAGTTGCAAATGTTCGATCAAATTTCACCTCATAAAGGATTTTTTTTGGAGAGGGACTTTGCAGACTGTTTTTTCTTGCCTTTTTTGTGTAGAACAGAGACGAGAATATTCTTCTTTTTTAATGTACTTGTTATAAGTTGAGACGGTGTACAAGGATGTACAGTATTACAAAAGGTGGTTGGAATTCAATACTGTAGTGATGAAATTTGAAATGATTCAATAGTACATGATTTTAAATGCAACTGTGTTACCCTGTTTTAACCTATAATTTGATTACAATTGTGAATTGCTATACTGTACAGCACTGATTTATTTTTTATGTTGAAGGAAAAAAATAAATGTTATTTTGAATTGAATTGAATTGACTTTCAAATGAAAAGGGAAGGTGGCATCAAATCTATTCCTCTGATATATCATTTGAGTTAAAAAAGAATACATTCTGGTTGTTTGTTTACCTCATTGAATTTTTCGACCTTTCATTAATGTTGTCTTTTTTAAAACTAATCTTATACAGAACATGTACAAATGATTTCTTGAATTACATTTGCACATTCATAAAAAGGTAGGAAAACCCCTCCTCTGTACGCCTGGCGTAAATCATTGGACTACTGATGGAAAATGATAAAATGTCAACGCATCATCATCATCAGTCCTGTGAGGTGTTTCACCAAGATAAGAAAGACTTTACGCACGACTTTACGTTCGACTGGTATCCATTCTTGCGCTGAATGCGCGTAATATTGTGAATGATTACGCGCAAGAAGGGATATCAGTCGTACGTTAAGTTGTAAGTTAAGTCTTTATTATCTTGGTGAAGCACCTCCCTGTTTTCCTTATTACATTGAGTCTTTTCCACTGATGGATATATGTAACATACTTCACCATCCTCACCCATCGTCAAGTTGCAAATGCTTGATCAAATTTCACCTCATAAATGTTTTGTGGGGTAGCAGAATTTGCAGACTGTTTTTTCACATTTTGTATGCAGAAGAGATTAAATTTTCTTTATATATACTTTTTATTAGCTGAGATGGTTTTGAAGGCAGTGTAATGTTACAGAAAATGGTCGCAGCTCAATTGTGTGGGAGCGTCGTGGTATAGTGGTTCGGACTCTCATCTCTTAACTAGAGGGTTGGTGGTTCGAATCTCTCCCAGGGCGTTAATTTCCTTCAGCAAGAAATTCACCCACATTGTGCTGCACTCAACCCAGGTGAGGTGAATGGGTACCTGGCAGGAATCTTTATTCCTTGAAATGCCATGTGCGCTGGTGGCTGCCGGGCTAAAGCCAAGGTAATAAATGCAAAGCGCCTTGAGCACTCAGCAATGAGAGTGGATACGTGCGCTATATAAATTGCAGATATTATTATTATTATTATTAGAGCTGCGATCCATGAAACATCTTTAATGCCGCTAATTTCTTTTGTAGATAAATTTGAAACGGGACAAACTTCTCATTTTATTTCTTCCATCGTACTTGATATCTGGGACATGCTTACGTCCAAATTAAAGATTTCTAAAATTGCTTTAGTCAACAAAAGTAATTATCTATTAAACATTTACGAAATATTGTATATTCCAAATGTTATTATTGTTCAAAGTATTTAGTCCTTTTGATGGATTCAAATCACTTCTTGAGAGAGACTTTTCATGTTCGTAAGTTTCTATTCTTTCTTTCTCTCAACCTCCCTGTTTAGCTTTTGCTATATACTTGTGTGTTCACTTCATTTCCTTGTCCTTTTGCTTATGATTAATATTCTGCTAGATCGAAAGCTCAAGCTCTTTTTTTATTTAAAGTTTGTAAAGTTTGTGAAATGAACGGTAGATATATCAATATGATCATTGGACAAAGAGGAGAAGAGAAACGATAGAGAAAGAAATGAAATTTTTTTTCCCTAGTTGGGCTTGAAACGGGTGCCTCTCGCATTGTAATAGTCCCCTATTTCACCATTCCAAAATAAGAATAGAAGTCTATACATTATACAATAAACTTTTAGAAGATGAGATGGCAAGGACACTCAATCACCATGGCAATGTAAATCTTGTTTTCATTTTACCAGATTGCATCGTAAATTTGAACGTGACACTTCCCCAATCTCCTTTTCGAGCACATTTGGTCATAATTCTGAAGTCGCAAGTTTTTTAATCAAGAGGTAGGAGGTTGTAAAACATGAGGGAAAGTTACAAATCACTTGCGGTGCTTGAAAATTTAGATATTACCTGATTTCTGGGGAGTTTTAAGTTGTTTACACAGCCGGCATTTCTCACATCTCTGTCAAAGTTAATGAGCTCTTCCTACAAAAACTCTGTGTCAGGTTCTTCATCATCAACCATGAAGTTTAACATAAATACACCAATATTTACGCAACTTCTCATCCAAAGCAAATGATCACTCCTCTCTCCCACATCCGGTGTCACCTGCAAGTTATTCGCTGTTACATTAGCTCTCAAAATAGCATTGTTATATTTCATTTCTTTGATCTTATGATGACATGAAACATTTTTCTTCCCATTTAATATCTATTTTGGTTCTGTGGTTGTCAAAGTTTAACATAAATACACCAATATTTACGCAACTTCTCATCCAAAGCAAATGATCACTCCTCTCTCCCACATCCNAAGAAGAAAGAAAGAGGACCAACCATTAACATCACCATCCGAAAGACGCAACTGGGTATCGAACCCGCAGCACACTATCCATCAGTTTTTTACTGTCCCGAACAGCTTGATTACAGGCACACACCACAACACCCATGTTCATTGTTTTTATAGTGATAATATGTAGCAAGGGAATCAGGATTGCACTGTATCTACATGCATCTGTGTGTCATGTACCCCTAAAGCAAGCTATCTACCCATAAACCAAGCTATCTATCGATCCAGTAATGAGGGTACTATTTTTAAGCCCCCAATCCAGGCAGATCCCCACTCGCTAATTGAATTTAACCCTGCGCATGAACCCCCACTGCCAATCGATACACACAGGGGTGCCTGTAGGATGGAAAATATTAAGGAGCTATAGCCAAACAAGAAATCTTCATCACAAATTGTTTCACGTTTTAGATTGTATTTTAGTCTTTTATTTTCATTTTGATGTTGAAAGAATGTATTATTTCATTAAGCTTTGATAGCCAGATAGATTTCATTTTCTTATTAAGAAACATTTTGAACCAAATTTGAAAATAAAGGAAAAACAAAGGATAGCCCTCTTCTAATTTCAAGTAAAGAAATTGACTAAGTTGATAGACAAAATAATTTAATTATCAAGTTATCTGCATAATTGCAATGTATAGTATGAAATTCTTCTAAATGTTGTTTTGTGCAAAGTTGACAAGATCTAATAATAATAATAATAATGAACAGCTTTTATATAACGCTTATCAACTCTTCACATGAATTCCCTAAGCGCTCTACAATCGCAGCATTATTACCCTGGCTTTAGCCCGGCAGCCACCATGCAGCGCGTTTGGCATTTCATGGAATAAATATTCCTACCAGGTACCCATTCACCTCACCTGGGTTGAGTGCNAAGTTTAACATAAATACACCAATATTTACGCAACTTCTCATCCAAAGCAAATGATCACTCCTCTCTCCCACATCCGGTGTCACCTGCAAGTTATTCGCTGTTACATTAGCTCTCAAAATAGCATTGTTATATTTCATTTCTTTGATCTTATGATGACATGAAACATTTTTCTTCCCATTTAATATCTATTTTGGTTCTGTGGTTGTCAATATTAGATACACTTACGACTATCTACCTCATAAACCGTTATAGTGCAAAAACGTGCTCGATCCAAAGTGGAATGATTTTAGGCATCGGGATTTAAAAGCACAATTTTGTTTTAGAGGAAGATAAGGGAGAAAGAAAGATTAAATGCCCTTGCATCTTTTCTACATCTTTAAGTCAAGATGTAACCTTCAATAGGTTTACAAAGTAATTTTGTTTTCCTGATTTTCATTTTATTCATAAAAATCATCATCTTGATCTTGTTTTTTGAAACTTGGAATGTCTTATTGGATGAACTTACATTTACCCCTTGCCTTTCTCTTGCCTCTTCAAAACAAATTGAAGCAACCCACCCAAATACAGTTCTGTGTATTTATTTCCATCCTCCATCCTTTGTTTTTAATGGATCTGCCGAGAATTTATTACAACAGGAGCGTTTGATCGAAGACTGCAGATTGAAACGGAGGTAACATTTTTGGGCAGACGGGAAAACAAATTGAAGATGCTCTTTCAATATTGTTTGAGTTTAAGAAAGTTCAATGTTCTTCCATTTGTCTTGCTGTTTCAGCTTCGTGGTAGGGATATTAATAACATTGTCCCAATAAAACATTGAGATGGCAGCGAGGGGGAAGAGATTGGAAAGCTAGACTGGAATTTATCTTAATTAGGAATCTTTCTTTTGCGGTGTGCTACGTGAGGTTTTTTTCCGCTTTTAATGGTTGACAGTTTGACGGGATAAATTTGTCCTTATTTTTCCCTCTCTTGGCAGGAGAATTGTTACATAGACCGGATTTGAGCAGATTTATTACCACTTAGGGAAATTAAGGATGGGGATACCTGAAAATATCTGAGGTTTTAAGGCAGAAGCAACTTGAAATTGGATGGAGAAAATGATGCTTTCTAGACAACAGCTTCGTGGTTTGGCAGCTTTTGTTGTGATGACAAGATTAGAATGGGATATTTTGTGTGTAAATATTATGGCAGTATTGGGGCATATGTTGATCAGAGAATGGGCAGAAAGGAGGGAAAGAGGGAGGAAGGGAGAGGGGGAGGAAGGAAGAAGGGAGGTAAAAGGCAACAGAAAGAGTGAAAGAGAGGAAGAGGAGGAGGAGGAGGAGTAAGTGACAGAGATGGAAAAGGGGAGAGGAGAAAGGGAGGGCAGGAAGGGTGGAAGGATGGAGGATGGAGAGAGGAAAAGAGAGAGAGAGATAGAGAGGAGGAAATAAAAGAGGAGAGAGAGGGGGAGAGGAAGTGACAGAGAAGGAAAAGGGGAGAGGAGAAAGGGAGGGCAGGAAGGGTGGAAGGATGGAGGATGGAGAGAGGAAAAGAGAGAGAGAGAGAGATAGAAAGGAGGAAATACAAGAGGAGAGAGAGGGGAGAAAGGGAGGGAGGGGAGCAAGGAAGGAAGGAAGGAAGAAAACGTAGGGAGGGGAAGAGGGAGGAAAAGGGAAAAGAAAAGAGAGAAAGAGAGACAGAAAGAGAGACAGAGAAGAGGAGTAGGAAGTGAGAGAGAAAGAGAGAATGAATGAGAAAGGAGCCGGTACACATTCAAGTTCAACATCAAGTTTATTTTCCACAAATGATAATACAATATACAAAATAAAACCAAAGCATTACAATGTAAAATAAAAGATGTGAATCAAACAAAAACTATTCAAGTACCTTTAGTGTAAAAACAAAAATAAACAAGAATTTTTCTAACAAATTATTCATTTGATAAAATTATAGGATAAAATTGCTAAAGAAAGAGTTCATGAAAACAGGACTTATGACCGACGAAACGCCAAGGGCTTTTAAAAAGTAATGAGAATGCAATGATTACTCCTCTCTTTATGAGATAATTGTATCTCACCCACTATTAAATTGAAGAGTTTTATTTTATAAAGCTGCGGTGATAAGATTGTTTGATAATTTTTAAATGAAATATGATTATTCTTTATTTTTCATTCTTTTCAATGAATAGAAATGATCCTTGAAAGTTTTTGCAAATAGGAACGATCTCTTTTACAAGTTTAATCAAAATGGCCAATTGGCAAGTGATATGATGACTCATAACCATTTACGTTTTTAGACTTGAGTTTTAATTATTGTTTTTCATTTGTCTTGGTAGTAGGTAATACAAGTACTGCTTAATATTATCAGGCTCTTAGATATTTAGAGAGAAACTTGATATTGATGAAACCCTTGTCCATCCTCTCACACAAACTTGAGGTATTGCATAAAACTGGCATAGCGACAATGACTAAGAAACCAGTACAAGAGCAGTGCAATCCTTTCTATAGTAGAGTATTTGTCGCTATGTCAGGGTTTCTTTGTGTCCATGCAGCAGTTTGCGTGTCTAAATGTTAGTTAGTGAAGCCAATGATGTGTTCATTTCCTGTAACAATTCTGTGCTTACCCGTTATTTATATTGAAAACAAAAATAAAGACAATGGGATCACATTAGGTTCACTGAGAGAAGAAGAAATTAGGTTTTATGGCATGTATCATTTAAATATGATTATCGATGCCAGGAAAAGAAGAAAGAAAGAGGACCAACCATTAACATCACCATCCGAAAGACGCAACTGGGTATCGAACCCGCAGCACACTATCCATCAGTTTTTTACTGTCCCGAACAGCTTGATTACAGGCACACACCACAACACCCATGTTCATTGTTTTTATAGTGATAATATGTAGCAAGGGAATCAGGATTGCACTGTATCTACATGCATCTGTGTGTCATGTACCCCTAAAGCAAGCTATCTACCCATAAACCAAGCTATCTATCGATCCAGTAATGAGGGTACTATTTTTAAGCCCCCAATCCAGGCAGATCCCCACTCGCTAATTGAATTTAACCCTGCGCATGAACCCCCACTGCCAATCGATACACACAGGGGTGCCTGTAGGATGGAAAATATTAAGGAGCTATAGCCAAACAAGAAATCTTCATCACAAATTGTTTCACGTTTTAGATTGTATTTTAGTCTTTTATTTTCATTTTGATGTTGAAAGAATGTATTATTTCATTAAGCTTTGATAGCCAGATAGATTTCATTTTCTTATTAAGAAACATTTTGAACCAAATTTGAAAATAAAGGAAAAACAAAGGATAGCCCTCTTCTAATTTCAAGTAAAGAAATTGACTAAGTTGATAGACAAAATAATTTAATTATCAAGTTATCTGCATAATTGCAATGTATAGTATGAAATTCTTCTAAATGTTGTTTTGTGCAAAGTTGACAAGATCTAATAATAATAATAATAATGAACAGCTTTTATATAACGCTTATCAACTCTTCACATGAATTCCCTAAGCGCTCTACAATCGCAGCATTATTACCCTGGCTTTAGCCCGGCAGCCACCATGCAGCGCGTTTGGCATTTCATGGAATAAATATTCCTACCANGATCTCTCAAGACCACTATCCCTCGTTCCCGTTTCGATGATGCAATCGCAACCGATGAGGAGGGAAATCGGAGAGTACAGGGTCAATACGCAAACACTAAAGTTGGGGGTCACGTATAGACGCGGAACAAGTCGAGTCAATATTTCGATAGCACGCAAGTGTTTACCTCCGTTTCGCATGCCCAATAATAAATGGTCTATGTTAATTTGAGGACATGGTTTCTTCGCGGGTTTGTTGGCACAGACTCAGTGAGCGCCTATATAGAAGGTCTAGGGTAAGATTTCATCGTAAAGGTCTCCGCGAATAGGTTATTGGTGAATGGACCTTTTGGTCATTGTAGCATGGATAAAGTATTACACTTTTTTTCTGGTTTTCTTTATGATTCCAATCAACAGATTGTGTGATTATTATCAATAGATTGTGTATCT
Source organism: Temnopleurus reevesii (assembly GCA_036244855.1). Taxonomy (NCBI): domain Eukaryota; kingdom Metazoa; phylum Echinodermata; class Echinoidea; order Temnopleuroida; family Temnopleuridae; genus Temnopleurus; species Temnopleurus reevesii. The sequence continues at coordinate 60,732 of BQKZ01001461.1, forward strand.
GCTTACGTAGCTTAGAGCCAAAATTGCCTCATTCTAGTGGAAGGGCATACCAAATTAATGCTAAAGGTCCACACAGGTAGGTTATTGGTGAATGTTCCTTTTGGTCATTCTAGTGTAGATACAGTAAAAGTTTTTTTTTCTGGTTTTCGTTATGACTACAATCAACAGATTGTGTGATTATAATCAATAGATTGTGTTTCTGCTTTCATAGCTTAGAGCCAAGGTCCCTAAAAGTAGGTTATTGGTTAATGGTCTTGTCGTCATTGTAGTGTGGATAAATTAATAACATTTTTTAATGGTTTTCATTATGATTAAAATCAATAGATTTTGTATCTGCTTTCGTAGCTTAGAGTTAAATTTCCCCATCTAATCGAAGGGCTTACCAAATTACATTGTAGGTTTCATGTTAAAGGTCTCCATGAGTAGTTTATTTGGGAATTGTCTTTGGGTCATTGTAATGTCGGTAGATTAATGAGATTTGTTCTGGTTTTCATTATGATTACAATCAATAGATTGCGGATCTTCTTACATAGCTTAGAGCTATACTAGGGAAAGCATATACCAGATTACATTGTAGGATTCATGCTAAAGGTCCACACAAGTAGTTTATTAGTGAATGGTGTTTTGATCATTGTAATGTGGATAAAGTAAGATTTTTTTCTGGGTTTCTTTATGATTGCAATCAACAGATTGTGTATCTTCTTTCATAGCTTAGAGCCAAGATTGTCCTAAACTACTGGAAGGGAATACCAGATTATATTGTAGATTTCTTGTTAAAGGTCCCCATGAGAAGTTTATTGGGGAATTGTCTTTTGGTCGTTGAAGTGTGGGTAAAGTAATACACTTTTTTCTGCTTTTCTTTATGATTAAAATCAATAGATTGTGTATCTGCTTTCGTAGCTTAGAGCTAAAATTGCCCCCTTCTAGTCGAAGGGCAAACCATATTACTCTGTAGGTTTAATGCTAAAGGTCCACACAAGTGGGTTATTGGTGAATAGTCTTTTGGTCTATGTAGTGTGGATAGATTAATAAGATTTGTTCTGGTTTTCTTTATGATTTCAATCAACAGATTGTGTGATTATAATCAATAGATTGTGTATCTTCTTACATTGCTTAGAGCTAATATTCTCCAATTCTAGTTGAAGGGCATTTCAGATTAATGCTAAAGGTCCCCACAAGTAGGATATCGGTGAATGGTGTTAAGGCCATCGTAGCATGGTTGAATTAGAAACATTTTTTCTGGTTTTCTTTATGATTATAATCAATAGATTCTGTATCTCCTTACGTAGCTTACAACCAAGATTGCCCTATACTAGGGAAATGGTACTAGATTAAATTGAAGGTCTTATGCTAAAGTGTGGATGAATTAAGATATTTTCTGGTTTTCTTTATGATTACAATCAATAGATTGCATATCTTCTAACATAGCTTAGAGTCAAGATTGCCCCATACTACATGACTAGGGGAAGGGCATACCATATTGAATTGTAGGCTTTATGATAAAGGTCCCCATGAGTAGGTTATTGGTAAATGGTCTCTTTGGTCATTGTAGTGTGGGTAATTAAAAGTAATACTTTTTTTTGCTGGTTATCTTTATGTTTACAATCAATAGTTTGTATAGCTTCTTACAAAGCTTAGAGGCAATAGTAGTTGACGGGCTTGCCAGATTCCATTCTAGGTTTCTTGCTAAAGGTCCCCACGGGTAGATTATTGCCTANTAGGTTATTGGTGAATGGACCTTTTGGTCATTGTAGCATGGATAAAGTAATACATTGTCACGTGTTTTCTGTATGATTACAATCAACAGATTGTGTGATGACAGTCAGTAGATATTGTATCTTCTTACATTGCTTAGAGCTAAAATTGCCCCATTCTAGTGGAAAGGCATATCAGATTAATGCTAAAGGCCCGCACAAGTAGGCTATTGATGAATTAATTATCTTTTGGTTGTTGTAGTGTGGATAAAATGATAACATTTTTTTCTGGTTTTCTTTTTTTATTACAATCAATAGATTGTGTATCTGCTTTTATAACTTAGAGCTAAGATTGCCCCAAGCTACTGTAAGGGGTAACCAGATTATATTGTAGGTTTTATGCTTAAGGTTCCATCAAGTAGGTAAGTGATGAATGTTATTTTGGTTGTTGTAGTGTGGATAAAGTAATACAATTTTTCTGGTTTTTCTTTATGATTACAATCAATAGATTGTGTGATTACAATCAATATAACGTGGATCTTCTTACATAGCTAAGAGCTACAATTGCCCCATTCTAGTTGCAGGGCATACCAGATTAATGCTAAGATCCCCACAAGTAGGATGTTGGTGAATGGTGTTGAGGCCATCGTAGGGTGGTTAAATTAGAAACATTTTTTCTGGTTTTCTTCATGATTACAATCAATAGATTGTGTATCTTCTTACATAGCTTACAGCCAAGATTGTAGGGAAATGTTACTAGATTAAATTGTAGGTTTTATGCTAAAGTGTGGATGAATTAGGATTTTTTCTGTTTTCTTTATGATTACAATCAATAGATTGTGGATCTTCTTACATAGCTTAGAGCAAAGATTGCCCCATACTAGGGGAAGGGCATACCAGATTGAATTGTAGGCTTTATGCTAAAGGTCCCCAGGTGAAGTTTATTGGTGAATGTTCTTTTTGGTTGTTGTAGTGTTGGTAAAGTAATACATTTTTGCTGGTTATCTTTATGATTACAAAATCGATAGTTTGTGTATCTTCTTACAAAGCTTAGAGGCAATACTAGTTGAAGGGCTTGCCAGATTCCATTCTAGGTTTCTTGCTAAAGGTCCCCACGGGTAGATTATTGCCTTATGGTATTTTGGTCTTTGTAGTGTGGATAGATTAATAAGATTTTTCTTGGCCTCCTTTATGATTGCAATTATTAAATTGTGTAATTACAATCAATATAGCGTGTATCTTCTTACATAGCTAAGAGCTACAATTGCCCCATTCTAGTTGAAGGGCATACCAGATTAATGCTAAAGGCCCGCACAAGTAGGTTATACATGACTTACTTTTGGTCATTGTAGTGTGGATAAATTAATAAAACAAATTTTCTGGTTTTCTTTGTTATCAAAATCAATAGATTGTGTATTTTCTTACATACATAGCTTAGAGCCAAGATTGCCATATATTTCTTGAAAGGCATACCAGATTGCATTTTAGGTTGTACTACTCTCTTAATGCGCCTTGAGCACTCCACAGAGTGGATAAGGCGCTATGCAAATGGCATTATTATTATTATTATTATTATTATTATTATTATTATTATTATTATT
>BQKZ01001461.1:65026-88716 GCA_036244855.1 Temnopleurus reevesii
GCCACTATAGACAGGTTTGACTGTATGTTTTGTTTAGCAACTTTTTCACAGTGGACTTATATTAAAGTATTGAACATCTTCAACTGTGAAAAGTAAAATTATTCCCTGGTAGATGAAAATCTGTGTAATCGAATGGTAATTCTGAAAAGTTGTTTCATATCTAATGCTGATAGTAACCTTGTGTTTAGATGTGTATATATAAATCTGCACACATCCAATGAAGATTCATATCGTTTTTACAAAATTTGTATAAGCCTCCAATGATTTATTGATGCACATGAGGCCTTATTTTTTTATTCATATGTTACTTGAAAGTAGAGAAATGATTGTTACATATAAACAATTATTTCATATCTACTGCTGATAGCTACCTTGTTTACATCTGTGCGCACTTTTCCATTGCTGGTTCCTATTGTGTTATAAACTTGTATAAGCCTCTAGTAACTTATACATCCATAATATGTCCAATTTATGGATCCATGCGATACTATATTGAAATAAGAGAAATAATTGCTACATGTTAGTACAAACAGTTGTTTAATTTCTAATGCTGATCACAAAATAGAACATAAAGTTGCATTTCATACTTCTCACAATTTAAGTTTGTACCTATGAAACCTTGTTATTGATACTTGCAATATTTCTAACACTTGATTTGAAAGAATATCCACTTCTACTCACTAAATATCCCACAGCAAAAAAAAATGAAACATCCATGAGCAATAAGTTTATGTACATTAATATTCTATTTGTTATTGATTGTCCTATAGGGGTAAGAAACTGTAGTTTTTTCTCGGTATTTATACCTTGAAGGCAAATAGCAGATGTATCGTGCATTGAATAACATTGGTTCTATCCGTTGCATGAAAGCATTAAATCAAGCATGGGTGGGATGCGTGGAGGCATATTGATTATACGCAAGGATATACGGAAGTGCAAAGGGCACGGCGCGAGCTGCAGTGATAATTGAAACTCGGCTACGGAACGGTCACCACCCGAAAACTCTCAAGTTTGACCTCAGCATGGCGATGGTTGTATTGACCGGTATTGACCGTTTGCTTGACCACTGGAGACTGGCCATACAGGTTAATTGGATCGAGATTGTAGTGTTGATGAGTTTGCGATCTTTCGTCCAGCGTGTATCTATTTTCTGTGTTCGGGATAGGTTAATATGTTTTGCTAGTTTTAATTGATTTNGTTCGGGATAGGTTAATATGTTTTGCTAGTTTTAATTGATTCTATTTCCTGTGTCATTTTTAACATATGGGAGTAATTATCAACTTTCTCCCTCCAAATTTACATTATTTTCATGACAATAAATTTTATGTTGATTTTTTAAAAATCCATATAAAACTTTGCTATCATTTTTAAGTCTGTGACCCCCCCCCCCAACAATGTGTTGCAGAAATTTGGAGTTGATCAAGTATGAGTTGATCACCTCTGAGAATTTGCTGTTATACACACATCTCTTTATATAAATATACAGGCCTCAACATACACAGTGGGTGACTTCAAATACGGTGTTGAACGCTGTTGTTGGTGTTGGAGCAACACCAACACCAGCCTCAACACCAAACCTGAAGTCTGTCGGTGTTGGGGTTGACCTCGCAAGATTCTGACGTATTTCCGGTCGCTCGTGTTGGTTGCTGGTGTTGAATGTCGTCTGCTGAACCGAGGATCACGGTCGGTGTTGACGATTCACGTGCAATTTTCCCATTTCTCAACACCAACCCCTAGGGATCGGGAAAATTGTGACTTCAAGTTCGGTGTTGGTGTTGGTGTTGAAATCATGCATTCGTTTTCCACTCACAGAACAGTAGCAATTTTGCTTCGAAAACTTGTGACATGTCGGTGGTGAAATCATCTTTCCGGTAAAACTTGCAAATGAAAACTAAAACCAAATACTTTGGAAGGCAATATTTTTTCTTCTGGATTTTGAAAAAGATTGCACGATTTGTATGAATTAGAATAGATTAATTTGAGATTTTTGGACCGAAAATTATTTTATCGTTAGCCGTTAGCGAGGCTTTGTGCGAGCGCGAGTGACGTCACTCAGTATCGTGGCTGGTGTTGGGCGATCGATACAGCGATCGTATCGCTTCTGTAAACTGACCAACGGTGTTGGAGCTCGGTTCACGGGCCGATCTGCTCTCTCAACACCAACACCGCACACCGTACTTGAAGTCACCCATTGTCTCATGAGCCAATTTAGATTATGCATGCAATTTCACAAATAGCAATTTATTTGCAACATCTCCTTTTTAACACCCTGAAAGGCACATAATCTTTGCACGTATCAGACTATATCGAAAGTAATCAATACTGCATAATACTTCAATCATTTTGCTTAATCCTTGTGAAATACAATTCACAAAAAGAAATCCTTTTTTCAGGTAGATTTTCCAATCACTTTATCTCTAATGAGACTTGTTTCTTCCTAGTAATGTGGTTTTTATAAGCTTAAAATAGTATGTGGGAGAGAATTATACATCGGATGTGTCTAATGTTGGTTTAGTTGTAAAGAATAAGTGCTTTTATTTACATTTTCAACGCCAATGATAGGGGCTTTTACGTCAGCCGGTAACCGGGCTCGTTGCTTATCTGAAATGTTTGTCTTCACAATGTTGTAAAATGTATCGTCTTCATGATGTTAGATTTGAATTAGCATAAATGAAGTACTACTCAGGGAAATTTTGTCATGTAAAAATAGGTGAGATTAGTTTTAAAAAAAGATAAATTACACATTGGATCTTTCTTATGTGGGGTTGGTTGTCAAGAATGAGTAATTTCTTCTGCATTATTGAAGCCAATGATAGGGGCTCTTACGTCAGTAGGCAATGTTGGCTTATTGTTTCTCCGAAGTGATCCTTTTCTAGATGTTGTAAAGTATAGCATTTTTCATGATGTTAGAATTGAATTAGCATAATTGAAGTTCCATTTAGGAAAGTTTTGCAGTATATAAATATCTCTGATTAATTTTGAAAAAAAAAGAGGAATTACATCTGTATCATGTGGCTTTGGTAGTAATAATTATAAGAATAATAATTGTGGCTACTGCCTTATAGATGCTCATGGCGCTGAAAGCTTTACACTCACTATTACCCGGCTTTAGCTGCCAACCATTACAACAATCCGCATTACAAGGAATTTCTTGAATAACAAAATCATATCTTAACCCACAAATTATACATAAGATGTAGGCCTGATTAGGGTTGGGTTTTTAAACAAAGGCTTTCATTTGCATTATCAAAGAATTTAATTTGAATCCAATAAGTAGATTTGGGACTCTCCTAGAAATCATTATTTTGAGGTGATGGAACATGAAGAGCTTATATATATTTTTTATTCATTTATTTCTATATTCTATTTATTTATTAGAATATATTTATACAGGTACAAAAAGATCAGCAATCTGCTGTTTTACATCAATGTCCTGATAGTACAATAAGATGACACATATATCATGAACAATATTAACAAGTAAAATGTTAAAAAGAAGTTCAAAAATTTTGAAGTGTAAAACTAGCTGTAATTTTACACATCAGTCTGTGGTCTCCCATAATTGGATCAAGCATCTTCATTTAGCAGAATCGTTAATGATCTTTATTATAGGAAGATACTAATATGCATTGAATTAATGGCAGGATACACATATATCTCAAGCATCTCGATTATGTTATTCATTCTTCAGCTGTAGGCTATAAGTTATTTTTGTCACTGTTATAATTCAAATTATGAAATCCCTTCCCTTCTAAAAATTCAAAATCTTAGTAGCAATGCGATGAAATTCAAAGGGGACAGATTTAGAAGCTCAGATATTAATCAGATTTGGTGGTATGGGATAATAACATTCCCTCCGATCTGGTAACCAAAGTGCAATCAGAGACGGCGTGGGATTTAAATCTCTTCTCCGATCGCAAGCCTACTGTATTTTCTACCCGTGCAAATCCCCCTCAGAGCTAGATCGTGCTAAACGGCTTAGCGTGGGATTCGCTCGCGAGGAGACTCCGCCAAAGCCGCCTCGAAGGGCTGCAGAGCCCCGGGAGCTCGCTCGGCCTCTAGCCAAGATCCTCCTGAAATTCCATCCTTGCTGCGGCTTCATTTTAATTGTTAATGTCGATGATCGGCGAATAATTGGTTTGAGAGTAGGCCTCGTCTGATGTTAGTGACACGGCCCTTTTTGATAGAGAAAAAGGGTGTTCGGATTATGGGCATGAAAGGAAACGAAAAGTGGTTTGCTGTAGGCGGAGGTAATACTTAGCATTTTACAGTGTCTGTGAGTGCTATGATGTGTGTATCAACCACAGGCATGCATAGTTATCACTTGGAATCACTCCAATCAAAGGCTTTCCATTCATCTTAATAAAATGCTCTAAATCGTTACAGGTTTTTATAAATATGATGATGATACAAGCAATTACAAAGGTAAAGTTTTCTATATTTAATGAAGAAAATCTTTAAATTCTTTAAAGATTAATGTATAATGTATAAGTGAGTTTGAACTAAACTGATGAACAGCATAAAATGTGCCAAAAATTCAGATACAGTTTAATTTTTAAAAAGAATTGAATCATAGAACATGATCTTTTAAAAGGAGGAATATTTGATTTTTCTTTTTTCATAGAAGAGAATATATTGTGAAAATACATTATGAGTCTATATTTTGCTCATAGAATAAGAATATATTATGAGTCTATATTTTGCTCTAAGTTGTTTCTAAGAAAAATAATAATAATAATAATACATAACATTTACTAGGCGCTTAATACGGATGTTTCTAAGCGCACAGTATTCTGATTACGGAAAGGTTATTAACCGGTTAACATGGAACACTCAAACATTGTTTTTTGTACTGCTATACAGTATTGAGAGAAATGAATTTGACATTGTCCCACGAAAATGCATACATGTTTTACATTCATTTGGAGGGACATGGTATGGACACTGTTAACTTTATTTCTGTCCATACTTGACAAGAAATAGAAATGTAATAGGATAAAAAAGTTTTTTATCTCAGAGCTGTCAAATAAAGACACAAATAGTCATGATTCATTCCTATAATTGCTCTTCTCTCACTTCTTTGTCGTCATTTCACAGTAATCGTCAACTCTCTAGAGTCATTAAAACAGGATAACAAGTAATAAAACGGTTTGAGATGGATTAGGAGTCTTCTGATGTTGATGTCTTCCTGGTTATGTTTCATAACACCTCTGTTGATTTATACATCAAGAATGGCTAATTCTAACACCCCATTCACACAAGTCCAGTTGAGGACTCTGTGGTCTAATAGCACCTATCTTTGCACATATTCTGAACATTCTGAACAGTGACTTACAACACTCAACTATAGATTATCTCATACCCCTTAGGGGTTGTTGTTCAAAGTCGACTGCAAATGTACTGCAACTTTGCAAATTGTAACTTGCAGTTTCATTCGCGCACAGTATGCGCATTTAACAAGACACGCATTAAACAATGATTTTGATTGGCACGTTCAGATCAACTGCAACTTGTGATCAATTGCAACTTTTGAACAACACCCTCTTAGTGTTGTAGTCCCTGCGTTCAGAGCAAGAATATGTGCAGAGGCAGGTGCTATTAGACCACAGAGTCTTCAACTGGAGTACATTGATGCTTATACAGCAAACAGAAATGTTTTTTCCAGCAATGCCAGGAGAATCAACATTTATGGTGAACAGTCGAAGTGCCACATCATAGGAGTATTCATCGGGTGTTCACTGGCTAAAAGCCTGCTAAACAGTAGATAATTTAAAATGGGGTATTTAGTTGGTATTAAATGGATTAAGTTCTGCAATCGATCATGTATGGATTGTGCAATGTACTTTTCTTTTTAGATGTATAAATAGGAAGGATATAAATAGATAGATAGGGAAATAGAGAAAGAGAGATAAAAAGAAATTTTCAAAAATGATAATTGTAGGAAATGGCTATTCTGCCCATTTGTTCACAGTACTTGAACCATAAAGAAGTCATCACATTTTCTCTTGAGAAATTTCATTTAAAAGGGAAAAATAAACACCCTCTTTATGATAATTTTCTTTCCAGAACCAAAGGTTGTATCTATCTTTAGAATCTGCGAAGGTCAGGGAGGGGCGAAGGATGTCTAGGGTGCTAGAAAAAACACAAGGCGGGTTTCCAATCCTGTGCACATCAATGCAGCGTGTCATCGGCATCAATGGAGAACGAAGAGAACATGACTGCGAGCACTTTGCAGAAGCATGCGGAGATTGAGACAGGGTGGGGGGAAGGGTTATAGAGACGTATAGCGGGCCGATCAATAAGTTATTCTTGAGGGCTTTGGAGCGGGGTGAGGGAAAATGTGCATCGTGCACGTTTAGTCGTTAACGGGTGATGCAAGCTCATGTAGCCAAACACCAAAGGGTAAATCCCTTGGGATTAGTGGGATCGAGTATTCGGTATGCCGTTCATGTGCGGTTGCCCATCGTCAAGTGGAGATGGCCGATGTTGCCCTCCGAATTCAACTAACCTTATTGACAGTGTTTCAATTATGCACGATGTAAATCTATTTTGTATGAGTGGGAGCTATTATTTTGACACCCCTGCTGTCAATATCAATATTCAGCTTTCTGTAGGCCTCCAGATGAAAAAGACAGGTATTGGTTGCTTAAGGATGTATAATATCTTTGAAAACAGATTGATAAGCTGATGTCTTGTTTTTGTTTGCATTAAACATAGAGCTGTTGGTCAGTGACCTCTATCACTTTATACATACATTGTATTATAAGTTTTATAACATTAGTCCTATACCTCATCATACAACTATTATAATTTTCAGTTTGCAGTAATACCCTATCCCATCGATTACTGAATTCTGTATTGCCCTCTGACTTTGTATAGGGACTACCCGCAGCTCATAGTCAATGGGTGACTTCAAGTACGGTGTTGAACGCTGGTGTTGGTGTTGCAGCAAAACCAACACCAGCCTCAACACCAAACTTGAAGTCTGTCGGTGTTTGGGGTAGACCTCGCAAGATTCTGACGTATTTCCGGTCGTTTCTGTATCACTTCTGTAAACTGACCAACGGTGTTTGACCTCGGTTTACGGACCGTTTTGCTCTCTCAACACCAACACCAACACCGAACACTGTACTTGAAGTCACCCAATGGGTTAGCAGCATTTATGTCCATTTCACGAAACAATTTTTGCAGGTCAGTGATTTATAGTGACAATCAGTGCTGGCGATATATTCTTTCCTATAAGACAGTAAGTGAAATTGTCAATGAAACAGAAAAAAATTGCAAAATTACAGATTCATCTTGATAAGGTATACCTCCAAATTTTAAGTAAGACATTCCATTGTGCAACTCTGAATACCTAGAAAGTTTATTTTTGTAACCAGAATCGTTATCTATCTCTATATTCCAACTTGTTTCTACTTGACGTGACTTCTGCTATTTCCTGTAAGCCCCTTTTATTGGCTCGCAGTGATGTAGATAGGTGTCTCGCTTGCAAACACAGTCATCATTCTACTCACCAGGGATTTGTAAAAGAGCACAAACACTTCATGTAGCGTAGATCTTAGATTGTAGATCGAGATGGAGAGAGAAAAAAAGCTGCGTCTGCACTATACCGAGTTTTTGAATTAGCTCACTAATTCTGATCCGGGTAAATAGCCCAATCAGAACTAGCTCGAGCTTGCAAACACAGTCTTCATCCTGCCCATCAAGGATTTGTTAGAAGAACACCGAGTTTTTGAATTAGGTCACTAATTCTGATCCGGGTAAATAGCCCAATCAGAACTAGCTCGAGCTTGCAAACACAGTCTTCATCCCACCCACCAAGGATTTGTTGAAAGAACACAAACACTTTATGAGGCGTAGATCGAGATGGGGAGAGAAAAAAGCCAGTGCTGCACAAGCCCGAGTTTCCTTGATCTCAAGATTTTAGCCCAATCAGCCCTCTTCTCGATTTAGCTCAAGATTCAGTAGTCCTACCTGCACTATCCCATCTCGAGATGAAAACTGTCCTCCTCCATGATTTAGCTCGAGATTCATAATCCCCGTCTCCGGTATAGCACTAACAGGCAATTAAAACAAAAATGACCATGGGAAAACCAACGCGATGGGCTGGTGTAATACCTTGATGCGGAAACACCCAAAGGCAAATTAACCCGAGCGCGGTCTCTACTGTAGAATATGCGAGCAAAGTAGTGAGCTATTTCTTGAATCAGCTAACTATTTTTTAAATTAGCCCAAGATATCTTGGGCTTGTTAAGCTGGAGATATTTCAGTGTATTAGCTCACTATTTGCGTCAGCACTGCAAATTAGCTCGAGCTAGTTCTGATCGGGCTATTTACCAGGATCAGAACAAGTGAGCTAATTTAAAAGACTCGCTATAGTGGAAACGCAGCTCATGAAGCATAGATCTTAGATTGTAGATCGAGATGGAGAGAGAAAAAAGACTATCCGAAGCTAATACATCTTCCCCTTCATTATCCCCCGGAGAATGTTTGTTCTTACACTAAATGCAACAAGTAAGGTATCACCGAACAGCTTTTNACCTCGGTTTACGGACCGTTTTGCTCTCTCAACACCAACACCAACACCGAACACTGTACTTGAAGTCACCCAATGGGTTAGCAGCATTTATGTCCATTTCACGAAACAATTTTTGCAGGTCAGTGATTTTTAGTGACAAATTATCAGTGCTGGCGATATATTCTTTCCTCTAAGACAGTGCAAGTGAAATTGTCAATGAAACAGAAAAAAATTGCAAAAATTACAGATTCATCTTGATAAGGTACCTCCAAAGTTTAAGTAAGACATTCCATTGTGCAACTCTGAATACCTAGAAAGTTTATTTTTGTAACCAGAATCGTTATCTATCTCTATATTCCAACTTGTTTCTACTTGACGTGACTTCTGCTATTTCCTGTAAGCCCCTTTTATTGGCTGGCAGTGATGTAGATATGTGTCTCGCATTCAAACAAAGCCCACTAGGGATTTGTAAAAGAGCACAAACACTTCATGTAGCGTAGATCTTAGATTGTAGATCGAGATGGGGAGAGAAAAAAGCCAGCGCTGCACAAGCCCGAGTTTCCTTGATCTCAAGATTTTAGCCTGATCAGCCCTCTTCTTGATTGAGCTCGAGATTGAGTAGTCCTATCTGCACTATGCCATCTCGAGATGAAAACTGTCCTCCATGATTTAGCTCGAGATTTATAATCCCCGTCTCCGGTATAGCACTAACAGGCAATTAAAACAACAATGACCATGGGAAAACCAACGCAATGGGCTGGTGTAATACCTTGATGCGGAAACACCCGAAGGCAAATTAACCCAAGCATGGTCTCTACTGTAGAAAATGCGAGCAAAATAGTAAGCTGTTTCTTGAATCAGCTAACTATTTTGGAAATTAGCCCAAGATATATTTGGCTTGTTAATAAGGTTTAAGATATTTCAGTGAATTAGCTCACTATCTGCACTGCAAATTAGCTCGAGCTAGTTCTGATCGGGCATTTTACCCGGATCAGAACTAGTAAGCTAATTCAAAACTCGCTATAGTGCAGACGCAGCTTTAGATTGTAGATCGAGATGGAGAGAGAGAAAAAAAGACAATCCGAAGCTAATACATCTTCCCCCTCATTATCCCCCGGAGAATGTTTGTTCTTACGCTAAATGCAACAAGTAAGGTATCACCGAACAGCTTTCCTCCGGCATTGCCGCCTTCAAACTCCCATACGTCTTCATCTCCTTTCACCCTTTCGTTGTTTTGTAGCTAACTTATAGCTCTTCATTTGTAAGAATCGGAGTCGGGGGAGATTGCCTATATATAGGTGTGGTTTCTTCGAAGTGATCATTAGAAAGGGAGATAAGAATTAAAAGCACAATCTACTAAAAATCATATATATTTTTTTTTACCAGGAGCAGAAAAAGTTGGTGAACAGAACAAAAATGTTTGAAGAAAATCAGACAAGTTTAATTCAGAGAAAAAAGTTATGAACTTTTAATGATTTGGAAAAAAAAATGGGCAAATCGGTGGAAATTTTCAGACATGTTGCCAATTTGATGACGTCATGAGTGCACTTTTAACCATTATTTTGTTGATATTTATGGTGCAAAATTCGTTATTTCTAGAGAAAGCTTTAACTCCCCAAGGATCTCTGGTTTAGGACTATATGAACCCTCTATTTGCCGCCTTCAAACCCCCATCCGTCTTCATCTCCTTTCAACCTTTCGTTGTTTTGTAGCTAACTTTATCCTTCCATTTGTGAGTATCGAAGACGGGGGAGATTGCCTATATATAGGTGTGGTTTCTTCGAAGTGATCATTAGAAAGGGAGATAAGAATTAAAAGCACAATCTACCAAAAATCATATATTATTTTTACCAGGAGCAGAAAAAGTTGGTGAGCAGAACAGAAAATATTTGAAGAAAATGGGAGAAGTTAGAGAAAAAAGGGGTGAATTTTGAATGATTTGAAAAAATAGGCAAATCAGTGGAAATTTTCAGACATGTTGCCAATTTGATCATGTCATGGGTGCACTTCTAACCATTATTTTGCTTAACTTCTAACCATTATTTATGGAGCAAAATGCATTATTTCTACAGAAAGCAAAGCTTTAACTACTCCAGAATCTCTGAACAAAGTGTTTAGATTCTTCCTTAGATTTGACTGTAATCCTATCCTGGGTCCTGTATTATAAAGGTTCGCAATTAATCGCTAATGAAAATAGCCAATCAAAATCTTTGTTGCATGTGCATTTTATTCAATAGGCTCACCAATAACCAATCAGAATTTCTCTTTCAATATAGCGATTAATCACAAACCTGATTGCTTCTCAATCCATTTTTCTTCAAGTAAAGCCCTGGTCACATAGGACCCCAGAAGCAACACGAGTCACCCAGACTCTTTCTTAATTCACAGTTAACTGCCTCAGAACAACGAGTCAAGGTGAATCGTGTTGCTTCCGGGGTCCTATGTGACCGGGGCATTAAGCATCCCTGGTAAGAGAACGGGACCAATGTGCCCCTGGCGTTACATTTCTTGATTAATTCAAACATTATGTATTTATGAGAAAAAGGATATCTATTGATTCACTCATTGTATAATTGGAGAATGTTGAATATATTATGTATTCAAGACCAACAATTCCTTTGACAGTCGCATTGTGGAAAAAAAGAGAGACATGCTGTATCTCAAACAGCTTTTCAAGTAAAAAAAAGAGAATTCAATGAATATCTACTAAGAGGGAAACTGAAGCTTAGTGGCAAAGAAAAAAAACAGTGTGGAGGAGAATATCCTCATGAATATTTTGAGAAAAAGGAGAACAGTTGAAGACATTTGTATTTTCCTCACAAAATATATTGTAAAGATTAAAAAAAGACCTAATGAAATGACTTTTGAAGAAAAAAACAGACACTCATTTCACAACCAAACTCCTTTTTTTTTTGGGGGGGGGGTTTGCATGTGATACTAATGAAAAGGGGGTAATATGTTTGATTTGCAGTAGCTTTTGATGAAGTAGTGTAACATGGTAGTGTAGAGTGGTTCCCAAATGATGGAGGGATCATCCTGTAACTCTAAACAGCTTCAAAAGTCAAAATAATACCGCAAGGAACAGTTATCAAGAAGGAAACTGAAGCTTAGTCACAAATTAAAAACAGTATGGATGAGAATTCTAATGAATATTTTGAGAAAAAAGGAGAACAGTTGAAGATATTCTCATTATCCTCACAAAATATATTGATAAGATTAAAATAGATTTGAATTGACTTAAAGAATAGACTTAAAGAAAAAATTACGGATGCTTTTTGGCAATCAAGCCCACTTTTTTTTGTGGGGGGGGGGGGGGGGTGGGGGCATATGGGACTAATGGAATAGGGCTAATTTGCTTGATTTGCGGTAGCGTTTGACGAATTATTGTAAAAGTAAAGCAATTCCTACTCTTTCAGCACATGGTTGTGTAGAGTGGTTGCCAAATGATGTAGAGATACATCCTGTAACTCAAACAGCTTCCCAAGTCAAAGTAGAGCCTCAACGAACAGTTACCAAGAGGGAAACCAAAGCTTAGTCGCAAATTAAAAACAGTGTGGAAAATAATTATATGATTTTTTTAAGGAAGGAGGAGAAGAGGTGAGGATATTCTTATTTTCCTAATGAAATATATTAAAAATATAAAAGAAACACTTTCTGATCTTACATTTTGAGAAATCTATGCATATTTGTCAACCCAAACTTTTTTTTTGTTTTTTTTTTGGGGGGGGAGTAGTATAGTACAAACAAAATTTGGCTAATACGCTTGATTTAGAAGTGGCCATGAGAATTTGATTTAATGAAGTATTGTAAAAGTCAGGCAATTCCTATTCTCTTTTGTGACATGTTGCAATCAGTCTTGTAGTGTGCTTCCCAAGTCAAAATAGAACCTTAATGAACAGTTACCAAGAGGGTAACCAAAGCTTATTCGCAAATTAAAAACAGTGTGGAAGAGAATTCAAATTAATATTTTGAGAATTTGTTTTCGGTTGGGGAAAGATTGTACTAATTCTAATGGAATAGGGCTAATAGGCTTGATTTGCAGTAGATTTTGACAAATTATTCGAAAGGAAAGAAATTCATACTCGCTTTCAGAACATGGTAGTGTAGAGTGGTTACCAAATGATGTAGGAATACATCCTGTATCTCAAGCAGCCCCAAAAGTCAAAATAGAACCTCGACGTACACCTACCAAGAGGGAAATTGAAGCTTAGTTGCAAATTAAAAACAGTGTGGAAGAGAATTCAAATTAATATTTTGAGAATTTTTTTTCGGGTGGGGAAAGATTGTACTAATACTCATGGAATAGGGCTAATATGCTTGATTTGTGATAGCTTTTGACAAATTATTGTATTGTATTGTAAAAGTAAAGAATTTCATACTCTCTTTCAGAACATGGTAATATAGAGTGGTTACCAAATGACGTATATCAAGAACCTCAACGAAAAGCTACCAAGAGGGAAACCGAAGCTTAGTCGCAAATTAAAAACAGTGTGGAAGAGAATTCTAATGAATATTTTGAGAACGAAGAGAAGAAGTGGAGTCATTCTTATTTTCATGAAAATGAATTGAAAAAATAAAAAAGGATTTTGATGAAGTATTGTAAAAGTGAAGCAATTCATATTCTCTTTTGGAACATGGTGCAAGCAGCCTTGTTGTGTGGTTGCCAAATGATGTAAAGATCAAACAGCTTCCCAAGTCAAAGTAGAGCCTCAACAACAAGAGGGTAACCAAAGCTTAGTCGCAAATTAAAAACAGTGCGGAAGAGAATTCTAATGAATATTTTGAGAAAGAGGAGAAGAGGTGGAGTCAGCGAAGTGTAATTGTTGACCGAGTTCGCAGAGTCTCGCTTGATCAATTTAAGGATTGAATTGCCAATGTACACAACTTGAATGTCAATGTGCGGGACTACCATTAATGTTGCTTCGTAAAGGATTTTGTTTATTCCACCCTTGTATGTTTGTAATCAAGAGGGGAAAAAGAGAGAACAAGGAAAAGAAACTAAAGAAGAATAGATAGAAAAAATAAAAGATGCCTCTTCATGTATGAATCTAGACCATAATTGAACATTACTTATATTTTTGTCATTGTTCTGTGCCTTAAAACTAAGGAAAAGGATGAAAATAGAAAATATTTTAGTTCATATTTTCCAAAATTTTCAGGCACACGACAAAGACAACAATAGAAAACATGTTTAAGGATTGAATAGCTATCATTCATAACTTGAATATAAATGGGAAGTCCTGTACCATTAATATTGCTTCCTTAAGGATTTTGTTTATTCCAACCTTGTATGTATGCAACCAAGAGGGGAAAAGGAGAGATCCAGAAAAAGAAAAAAAAAGGGAATAATAGAATAGAACAAAGAAAATAAAACTCTATGAATATAGACCATAATTAAACATTTTTCTATTTTTTTTTTTAACTTTGTCTTGTGCCTGAAAATTAAAGAGAATAGTGAAAATAGACAATACTTCATATTTTCAATAATTTTCAGGCACATGATGGAAATAAGTATAGAAAAAATGTTGGATTATGTTCTGTATTCATAAAATTTTTTTTATGCATTTGGCAGATTAGTTAGTGAGTGGTGTTTGGAGAGGTAAGAAATAAATGATAATTTGAAATGTCATTAGGGAAGTTTCATGCGGAGTACAATAGAGAAAAACTAAAATTTTATAGATTACATAATTTTTGTGCTTGTAATAATAATAATATATCTAATTTACCCAGGATAACCTCTTGCAGATGTGAGCTTTTCTTCTAGCGAACCCTGCGTAACAGAAAGTTACTCTTACTGCTCTCCATTGTAAAATGCCAAGTGCCTGGCAAGAAGGCAGATGGTCCCATCTTTATATGTCTTTGGTATTACTCGGCCGGGGATCAAACCCATGACCTCCTATTCATGGAGCAGACGCTCTACCACTGAACCACAAATGTTTCATGGAATCAACGTATTCCATGAATTTACATATATATTTTGTTCTGTATTCATGTGAAATTTGCTGGTATAAAAAAGACATAAGAACCTGGGTGGGGTTTCACCAAGATTAGAAAGACTGTTAAGAACGACTTTAAGATCAACTGGTATCAGTTAGCCTGCATAATGATAATAATAATATGCAATTTATATAGCGCACTTATCCACTCTGTGGAGTGCTCAAGGCACTTTGTATCATTATTACCCTGGCTTTAGCCCGGCGTACACCAGCGTACATGACATTTCAAAGAATGAATATTCCTACCAGATACCAATTCACCTCACCTTGGTTGAGTGCAGCACAATGTGGATGAATTTCTTGCTGAAGGAAATTAACGCCATAGGTGGGACTCGAACCACGGCCCTTTGGTTGAAAGGCGAGAGCCGGGTCCACTACACTACAGCGCCTCAACAATAATGATTGATAAACTTATGCATATTCTGTTCAAGATCTGATAACAATCGCTCTTAAATTCATTTTTCAAACCGTTTCGTAACTTGTCGAATCATCGCCCTGGTAATACAATCTGTCAAATCAAAACCACATCACAAATCCTTACAAAATTACCAATTTATTAAAAGTACATCTACCTAATCTACCGAATGTATAATCGAGATTCAATCATGACTTTACCCTGTCCAATCATTGCCGTTTGAAAATCTGGAGCAATGACATTTTCTCCATATTGATTCAATCTCCCGGGAGTATTAAGACAAAACATTTGAGGGATGTGGTGAACGATCGTGTGGACAGAATCGGGGCTCAAGGGACTTCTGTCGATGAATCCATTTTGAAGATTAACGAGATCAACCAGACTTGTGTTTGCTCTGATTAATTTTATTGAAAATGTGACATTCAACTGCTTGAATGTTATCCAGTATGCATGATGTGAACTGCATTTTCAAAGCAGGCTTTCTTTCGTGGTTTATTTTCCTATGAGACTTTCAACTTCTTATTCTGAATTTTTTTTTTAATGACGAATTGCGGTTTTATCAAAGAGAAAGGATGTGGTTCACATCTCAATTATCGTAGAATTATATTAATTTATTTATGAATTGTTATGCAATTTATATGTAGCTGAATTTCATTCACTATCATATCATTCCCAAAACAGACATGTTGTAAAATTGCAACGGTCATGCTTTGTAATCGGGTCTCGAGGGACTTCTGTCGATGTATCCATTTTGAAGATTAACGAGATCAACCATACCGTGNGAGAGAGAGTCATGTGGTTATCTCGTAAATAATAAAATTAGTGCTAATTTTACTGATTTATTCATGATTTGTAATGCAATTTTGTTGAATTTCATCCATGATTAAATCATTACCAAAACAGATATGTTGTAAGATTTCAACGGTCATGCTTTTTATCGTGTCTCGAGGGACTTCTGTCGATGAATCCATTTTGAAGATTAACGAGATCAACCAGACTTCTGTTTGCTCTGATTAATTTTTTTGAAAATGTGACATTCAACTGCTTGAATGTGATCCAGTATGCATGATGTGAATTGAATTTTCACAGCAGGCTTTCCTTCGTGGGTTGTGTTTTACGGTGCTTTTAACTTCTTATTTTGCAAATTTTGTGAATAGTGACATTGATTTGCACAATTAATCTCAGATATTTTTGCATGAGTAGAAATGAATTGCAGATTTATTAACGTCAAAAGGATATTGTTCACATTTCAAAAATCATGGAATTACAATAATTTATTCATAATTTGTTATGCAATTTAGTTGAATTTTATTCACTATTATATCATTCCAAAAACAGGTATGTTGTAAGATTTCAACGGTCATGCTTTTAATCGTGTCTCGAGGGACTTCTGTCGATAATCCATTTTGAAGATTAACGAGATCAACCAGAATGTGTTTGCTCTGATTAATTTTTTTTTTAAATGTGACATTCAACTGCTTGAATGTGATCCAGTATGCATGATGTGAATTGAATTTTCACAGCAGGCTTTCCTTCGTTGGTTGTGTTTTACGGTCCTTTTAACTTCTTATTCTGTAGATTTTTTGAATGACATTGGTTTGCACAATTATTCACAGTTATTTTTGCATGAGTGGAAATGAATTGCAGATTTATTAACGTTAAAAATACTATTGTTCACATTTAAAAAATCATGGAATTGTAATAATTTATTAATGATTTGTTATGCAATCCAGTTGAATTTCATTCATTATTAAATCATTCTCAAAATAGATGTGTTGTAAGATTTCAACTGTCATGCTTTGTAATCGGGTCTCGAGGGACTTCTGTGGATGAATCCATTTTGAAGATGAACGAGATCAACCAGACTTGTGTTTGCTCTGATTAATTTTGTTGAAAATGTGACATTCAACTGCTTGAATGTTATACAGTATGCATGATGAGAAATGCATTTTCAAAGCAGGCTTTCTTTCGTGGGTTATTTTCGATGATGCTATCAGTTTCTTATTCTGCAAATTTTGTGAATAGTGACATTGATTTGCACAATTAATCACTGTTGTTCATGCATGGATGGAAATGAATTGTAGTTTTATTACCGTAGAGAAAGGATGTGCACATTTAAAATGATATAGAATTAATCAATCTATGATTTTTTTGTATACAATTTAGTTAAATTTAGTTGAATTTTGACCTTAAAAGACATTTTTAGATGCTCTTTGTCTTTTCATCCCCTACCAAGTCATATTTCCCTCATGGATTGTGTAAATTGTGTTAAAAGATTAAATAAAAACAACTTTATCTGACAAAGAAACGAATCAAACAAAAAAGGGCATTTGCGGGAATCCAAACCATTTATTGGGGTAGCATTACGGTAATTATTAATTTATCAAATCAGTAGTGACAGTGATTACTTAGCTCCATATTACAAACGTTCACAGCGGCATTTCAATGTCTTTATTCAGAATTACAAGGCACACAGGTGTCAAGATCCGTTCAAATGATCCATGTACTATTGTTAAGCTCCGTGAATTCGAAGGAAATGTCTTCCAAGAAACATGGATGCCTTGGGATATTGCTTTCCGTTGTAGTTGATATCCATGCCATGTTCCGATCCGATTGGTGTTAGTCTTTTCCCTTCGTAATGAAATCTTTCTGCCATTTCACCTAAACAATGTACATAGAAATGCGATATCATTTGGGATAGAAACCAAACGAGGCTGGGGAAATTTAGGAGTGTATTTGAAAATTTAGCAAGGTGCAATCATGTTTTTACCATTTCACAACCAATGATTCTTAGCATGACGAAAATGCATTATATGATGGGGTTATTGAACCCCATTTTAACTAAAGTGGGTATCTTGTATGAATTAAGGCCAAGTAAAAATTAATCCTAGTTTCTCGTCCGGATTTTTCGGAAATGAGGAGGAGGGGGTACTTTGTTATTTGATATTTGATATTTTTTCTTAGATGGCCGCCGCGCATACAAATAACTTCCAATACAGGGGTAGGCGTACAAAAATTCATACAAGAGCAAGATATCCATCTAAATATTTCAAATCGGCATTTAAACCACAGAAAATGTGTCAGTAAGAAGCTTCTGTTATTGCAAACTAAAGTTTCAAGCAAATACACTGAGATAAAATCCATTTTTACCCATTTCTCTCCCAATTAAATTTTTTTTTTCTGTTTTTGAAAAAAATATCAAATATTAAAAGAAAGGAGGCGGCGGGAAAAAAGGAAGTTAGTGGGGACGAGAAACTATAATTATCTTTTATTTGGCCTAAGATGTGAATAATGCAACAGTTGAACAAAAGTAAGAGAAAACAACAATAAAGCCGTTTACTTGTAATAATAATGATAATAATCAGATAATTTATATAGCGCAGTCACTATATAGATATACTCTTCTGTGTTGTGATGTTAGAGTCTGTGGATATTGTTACTAAAATTATGCATATATAGGTAAAAGATATCATTGAAAAGCTTCAAGAAATAAATGGTTTTTCAACAAGCTTTTAAAAACAACAACAACAGACAACAAGGGAAGCCTTGAATTCATATAAAGATACAACTCATGCATATTGTAGAACGGTTGACTTCTCTGGACATTGAGGACAAATTTTTCATGGAGATGAATGCATTAATGCACTGAACGCATCATTGGGGAGTGTCTATGACTGGCTTTTAATGGTTTGATGAATGATAAGGGCTACTAATGACGACATGAATGGGACTGATTCTATATGTCAAAGGCCAGTCAAAATCGGATCAAGCATCTCTTGCTCAGCCTTGCTTTTATCTAAAAAGAAATTTAGGAAATCAATATTTCATATGCTATCTCACTCGCAATCGCAATCATGGGCTGTTTGATAGATAGAATCGGAGCTGGAAGAGTAAAATACATTTTTGATGAGGATATTTTGTTCATTTATTGTCATGATATGGTTTGTCATGAATCCTTTCAAGAATTGCATAAGACACTATCTTGTCAATTAAAAAAAAAAACATGGAGTAAACGCAATTCACATACAGTCAGACCTGTCTATAGTGGCCACCCAAGGGAAACAGAAAAATTGGCCACTGTAGACAGATGACCTCTATGGACAGGCTCTATATTAAACACACGTTTTCTTCTGTAGGGAACCAATTAGGGTGGCCACTATAGGCAGGTGGTTGGTATACATGTAAATCGACAAGTGGCCGCTAGATGACATGTTTTACTGTAATTTGATTTTTCGGTGCAATATTGACATTGAATACCACTCCCCCCCCCAAAAAAAAAAAAAATAAAAAAATAAAATAAAGGGCATTCAATGAATATTCGGGTCATTCAGAAGGGATTTTATATCTTAGACGCTCATCTCTTTCACATTTTATTTTTTATTTTTAAACACAGATACATGTATATTGCAACTCTAATCCATAATGCATTGCGGGTGATAACCTAGTTTCTAGAAATCAATCAATCAATCAATCAATTTGTTTATCAATAGCAAAAAACACTTGCTACTCCTTTTACAAGAAGATGTATTCAGTTATATATCTGTGTTTGTAAAAATACAGGGCCCTCAGGTAGATCAATTTTATTATCAAAATGGCTACCCTGTATAAAGAAGTCCTCAAAGATGAGAAATATGAAAAATTCATCTGCGTCATTTTGATGCACTCTCTCGTAAGGGAAATGCATTATGGGAAGGTGTTAGAGCGTGAAATGTGGATTTCTCTGCCGTGGTATTGTGCCAGCCAAGTGGAAGTGAATAATTCTCTACGGTGTTCAGACGCAAATTGTTTTACACCGAAGTTTCATAAAGGAACATTGCAATTCCAAATGAGAAAAACCCTGAGATCTGTGCTTTCTACAATTGTCCATATTTTTCATGGAGAGATTATTTGCCCAGATTCTCTCAAGTACTTTTATGTAACAGAGTTTGAAAATCTTTCTTCAGGAATATGCTAGATATGATATGTCAATTTTTATGACCTGTTTAATGACCAAAAGTGGCAACTTCTTTGATGTAATTCCATTAATGTCATTCTCCGTACCATGGAACAGTTCATGTGAGCAACATAAAATATTCCTCCTGTACATATGTTAGCACTAAATTTGTACTGTCTAGTATGTGTTAGAGTTTAAGCAGTCACTTTGAGTTGCACTGAGCTAAAACAGATACAGATGCAACTAAAAATGGCACGTAATTCTGTTACTGACTATCCCTGTGGAATCACCCAATAGCGTGTAAGAAGACACTGCATACCTGACCGAACATTCAGATGTGTTATCCGACCGAGTTGAGTGATATAAATTATGAATTCCTATGCACTCTACAATTCTCCCTAACGCATATAGCCAATATCATCCGATATCACATTGTGATATATTGATATCACACACTTTGGCTTTGGCATGCTCACTTCCGGGATCCATCTTGATTTCACTGTATACTATCTACGAAATTTCAATCCATGTGTATTTAGCGTAATTTCTTTGTTTTTCGTTAGAAGCCCAGCATTGGGTCGCTTCGCAAAAGAAACCCATATAACAAATAAATGCAGATATGAAAGAAAAATATATAAAATGACGTTTGTATTCGCAAAAATCGATTAAAAAATATGACACTACAAGCCGCTGACGAAGTTTACTGTAGAAAGCCTATAGACTTTTGAAAACGCGCGAATGTTACCGGAAGTACCTGTGCCAAGAATCTGGGCCAAAATAACTAGTGCGCTGCAGGCGTTCAGATTCGGAGAGCTATATGCGATAGGGAGAATTGCAGCATTAATGTCTTGGCTTTAGCAGTGCAGCTATCAAGTGCATAAGCTTTCCTTAGGAATAAATTCATACCAGGTACCCAGTCATCTCACCTGGGTTGAGTGCAGCACAATTTGAATAAATTTCTTGCTGGAGGAAACTAATACCACGGATGGGATTCGAACCTATGACCCTCTGGTTGAAAGGCGAGAGTCAGATCCACAATACCACTATACACCACTATACACCACGATATGTTCGCAGTTTCCCGCTTTACGTTGTATCATTTCAGATTCATACTGTCATTGTCTAGCTATGCCGTGCTGGTATGGCTATACAGTTCTTGTACGATTTTCTAGCGTTTGAACCCGCCTTCAATGGAGGGGATATGTTCTGTAAGTACTTTGATGATGGGGTGGAGGCAGGACGCTGGAAGCTTTTAACTCATTTATTCAACATGACAGGACTATTGCTCCTGAGGTGTGATTAGTCTGCAGCTACAGACTCTTGGCTTTGGTTTTCCACAATAATCATAGTGCATAATCAAGAGTCTGCATATTAAGACTACTTCAAAATTTTATGCATCCTTCACATTGGCCAAAGGAAAAGGTACATGTAGTGCAGTCTGTAACTTCAGACTCTGTATCATGCACTGCATATGCACTGTACAAAATGCAACACAGAAAGCGAAAGGTCTGTGCTTGCAGACTATGGTGTGATATGCACTTTTCTGTTGTTTTAAGACCTGGATAAAATTCAGGCTTTACAACTACATTCATCATGTGCAAGGCAGTAGCCGATATATTTCTTTTGTCAAATGTGTCATGCATAGCAGATATTATCATCTGACTTTATTCCATTGAATGTAAATTGCAAATATCGAAAATATAAAAGTTAGGGGGTATTTCTTTTGGAAGGATCAGATACTAGTAGAGGAGGAAGAATTGTACGATCCACATTCATACTTGTACAAACACTGTAAAAACCTCGAAAATAACAACTCGCCAATGCATCAAATTGGTCCAAAATTGCGTAAATATCTCTACACTGATATATGGGCGTATAATTTAATAGTAAGTTCTTTGTGCTGAATTGGAAAATGGCTATATAGTTTAAGGTTGTTGTTAAAAGGCTCTGGGTGTAAAAAAAAATCCCCACCCCCAAAAAAGCAACTACAACAGCAAACACCCTAACTCTTTCATTTTAAAGAAATAGACTAATAAAACACAAAGTAACCAGTTATCGAGTGGACGAGATTTAATGAAATGTCCCATGTAGACAAATTGATATTTGTGACACCAACATTGTGGAATGAAAAGCAGACAGTCAATATTGACATTCCTCAGTTATTAATGAAATGTTCTCTTTGCCCACATCTGATAAGATTTCCCTTTCATATTTTAATTAAGTACAGTTGGAACTCTCTTATCCAGAATTGCTAAAAACGGCACTATAGTGAAGACATTGGTTTGACATATTTTGGAGACCTAATGTGTAGTACACACAATTACCCAAGTTTTTGGTGTTTGTATTTCTGATTGTATCAATATTATGCAAATTTCATGTGAATGTGTGTTAACTGGTAATAAAAAACCCTCATTTTTCATATAGGGCTTTACCAGTTTCTACCATAACCAAAAAAGATTCTTACATTTTTATCATTATTGTTATCGGATTCATAGCTATTTGTTTGTAAAGCGCACCCAAGTGTAACGTCTGGGTGAGAAATTCTAGTGCCAGTGTGGATAAATTTCTTGCCAAAGGAAATAAGTCTTGATAGGAACTGAACCCAGGATGCTGTGATTGAAGTCCAAGGATGTAACCACTTTACCACAATACCTCTATGTGTTGACAATGTTGCAAATAATATGCTATTTTCAAAATTATTCTTTTCAGGAAGTATAATAATGTTTGAAATATGTTAAGTAGATAGTCTAGTGGTTATGTACTTCCCATGTATTCCCATTGGCACGAGTTTCCTTTGGCAAGAAATTTATTCACACCATGCACTCTCATTAAGGTGCTATTTGGGTATCAGTAGGAAACATTCATCTCGTTTCTTTACCAGTGCACACTTAGCAGTCGACAAGCTATGAATTCAATGACTGGGAAATAATAACGCAAGCGTTTTCCTTAGTTATAATAAGAAGTGGTAAAGCGCTATGTAGAAATGCATATTATCATTATTTTCACATACTATCATAATTATCAAAACCACAAGGAAGTCATATCCGGATAGAGGAAGGCCAGATTAGAGAGTTTTGACCGTATCCTCCTAAACGTATGAGAAACATATCATCTTGTGATGGGAAACCATTGTTATCAAAGATGAAGTTCAATACACATAGACAGAGAGGAGACAAAACCCAATCATGACAATATTACGAGAGGACAGACAATATTCAATAAAACAACTGTGTTCATATTGTGTGTTTGACAAGGATGAAACAATAAAAGAATCAATTATGCAGGAATAATTCAGCCGAGAAATGAAAATTTACAATCAAATAATGAGTTAAATATAGTGAGATACATTCAATGAAGTTGAACATATTGATTGTGCATAAGAACAGGTAGGTAATTAAAGAGAATAAAACTTTTTAATTTGTTATAGTGATGGGAAATGGAGGCAAGTAAAGTGCAGATCCAATGATATGTTCTACAGTATGCCATTCTCAAACAATTTTGTTTTGTCCATTCACTGTAATTGTTGGATTGTATTCTTTTACCTTCACCACAACAAAAAAAAAACACCACCGACACTCCACCAAAACACCACCGACAAAAACAAAAACACAAACACCACTGCCACCACCACCACTACCATGACCAGCACCCCAACCACTACAAACACCATTTTTAACACCAACACAAAAGCTGTGCCACATCCAGCAACGTCACCAGCAGTACCACCAGCAGTACCACTTCCATCATCACCACCAACAATACCACCACCACCACCACTATCACCACCACCACCACCACCATCACCGCCACCACCACCACCACCAC
>BQKZ01001462.1:25106-40771 GCA_036244855.1 Temnopleurus reevesii
TATCACTACTTTTGTAATGTTCCAAGTGCAGACGAGGAGTGAGTACACTCTTGGCATTTTCAAGCACTTTTTCCTGTTAGGCAGACGTAAAACTGACACTGTTTTTCTATTTGCTTCAGCCTTGATTTGTCTGTTTTAGGACGCACTAAAAGCTAGCGCTGCTGATAAACGTCTCTGATTACACTAACATTTAGCAAGAAAAATCTATAACCCAAGGTGCTTTGATAAAACGTCTTTTCTATTCAGTTCACTAGTCAGTCTTTTATGATGTTTGGTTTTTAAGCAAACTTACTGTTACAAGAAACTAAAGAATTTTAAATATTGTAAATACATTGTGTGAGTTGCCGAAGTAAGTTATATAATTGAAAAGAAAAAAAAAGCCTCGAGTTGGCAGACTCTTCTCAAACCATAATGAACAAAATCGCCCAAGCATGCCAAGAATAACATTATACCCTTTTAGAGGAAGCGTTATTAAAGACATGTTTAACATTGTTTTCATTTAAAAAGTTTTCAACTGCCATATCCTAGAGGTTATCTGAAAGGTTGATGGCAGCATATAAACTAAACTGGGACAATATTATATTAGGCTTTAAAATCAACGTTTAGTGCTTCAAACAAGCGAAAATCTAAAACGTCGCCTGCATAGGCTTTGTATAGGAATCAATGCGTCATCATTATGCTTTAATTCAATGTGCATAGATATCTTGATAGTGCATAAATAATTGTATTTATTTTTGGATCCTATGTTGTTTTTTTTTATCTATCTGAATATATTTAGATAGGACAGGCAGCTTGGTTTGAGAATTTTGCGACTGCAATGTGTGACAATGTCTTTTAGTGGGGAGATATCTTAGAGAAGGGACTTTGAGTTTGTAATTATTGTTTTTATTAATCTTTTTGCCTTTTACTAGTATTATCTTTTGATTATTGTTCAACAGGTTCTGTTAATGAATTTCTTCATGGTGTACAAGTATTGGGCAAAATAGTTGTTTGGATGGTTGTTTAGATGCCCAACCGACTGACGCAACCTGGGTAGTTTGGGGCATCATAACAATTTTGTTGTTGTCGAGAGTAGTAAATAGGGGTTATGGGGAACGCATCCGTGATAAACAAACTCCATGAAGCTTGCTTGAAATGTAGGACTTAAACCTTGCTGTTGTGTTGGTCTACCTCCGAAAAATAGTCAGTTTCTTGGCAACAATTTAATCGCCACCTCCGAATGAAGATGCAAGAAGAAAACAAGAGTCTGGTTGTCCAGGGTACGATTAGATCTCCGTGTGAATTCACTAATAAAGAAAAAGAAATAACCAGCAGTCGGATAATGTTAACGACATCATGACGTCAGCAGCTATCCTGGCTTTCATCGCTTCTCAATTCGGGATCCTCCCGTGCCTCCAACGTGCGAGATCGTCACTCCACGCCTAAGCATTTTATCCGCTGGCGTGTGTTTTTGAAAGACCAGTGTTTGTCTGTGAAATTAGTTTTCTTCTATGTCTCTCTCTTTATGTTTTTGCTTTGTTCATCCGCCCCTCATTTCTTCCTCGTTGAAGAATTCTGTAGACGATGATTTATTAAACCCTCTGTTTGATGTCTCTCTAAATGGTCGACTCAAATCTTTGCGTTTTTAGCCTGCATCGGCCTAGCATTTCTTTAAACTAAAATTGCACCCCAAGCGCACAGTATACGGCTGATCAGACGATGGATTGGCGTTCGGCTCAAGGAGCGTACACCGAACGTCAGTCCAGCGTATGATCTGCGTCGTTGTGTGTCCAGGGAGAGTTTTAAGTGTAAAAAACACGGGGCCGAGTCAGGCTAAACACGTAAAGATGTTAGCCAGTTTTAGATGTGCATTCAGACAACTGTGGTAAACAAACAGACAAATAAACGTATGCCTCGCGTCATTTCAGTTTAATTGACAGTCCTGATACCCTGGAGTCGCATATGGTTTAGGCGTGGGGCATGTTTGTACGTTGAACACAATATCAATGTCAGTCTAGCGACTTCCCTGCGTCGTTTTGCTTTTCCCCCCTACACTGAGTGTAAAATGAAAAAAAAATAGTGTAAAGTGAAATAAATTGATACGAAACAGACGCTGACTTAACACAAAAATATGAATTGTAAAAGTCAATACATCTTTTTTTTTTTTAGTTTTTAGGCAGAATATTTTGTACATGTATGGGAAAAATGAAGGAAGTTTATTGAAAAATGTACAGATATATTTATTGTATCTATGATTTGCTTTTATCATTGTTTCAATTTCAAAAGTTTATACTTTTTGCTAATTAAATGTAATTTCCGAAACAGTCTGTACAGTTTATGGTCCGTTCAGATGGACAAAGAATAAAAATAGTTGATATCTGTTTCGGCTTCATCATCATGCCATTTTAATATTTTGTTTTTGAAATTTAAAAGTCACCCATTGACGCCGTATTTAGATAATTTTTTTATTTGAGATGGGGAAAGTTAAATTGCAGCACGCGTTCAGTTTTATCAAATTGTCCTCAGGAATTTAATTCAATGATTTATTATTTTTTTCAGTTAACCTAATGTTTCATATCAAATATTTAATAGCCATACAATACAGCTGTCTTTTTTACAAAGCAAAGTTGTACCTTTACACCTATATAAAGTTCATTAAAGCCTTATATATTATTACTCACTTATTGTGATATTTTTAGGATAGAGAGGTCTTCCTAATGGCAAAAATTGATCTATCAAGGAAAGTGTATAAAATAAAGATATCACTAAAAGCATGGTTGGTTGATTTTAACTAACCGTAAATAAGAGGGGTCAAACATTTTGGAAAAAAATGAGACAAGAGTGGATTGAATCAAAGCCATCCAAAATGATTTTAAAATGATTGAATACATTGGAATTATAAAGTTATCTAAAATAATTGTACATGAATTCATATATATTTGAAGAAATACTGGTGTGACATTATGGTAAGTCTCCTTTTGTAGTTGGCATGGTTGGGGGAAGCGTTATGATTGTGCTTGAAAAAGGACAGCGTAACGAAATGTTTCTACACCAGGGGCCGATTGCTCGAAATGGTCTTAGCTATCCTCTTAATGCTAAGACGTCTTGACTTCTTGTGCCACCCTCGCAACATAGACATTAGCATCGATACGACTATGTAAAGAGGGTGGCGCAAGAACTTAAGACGCCTCAGCATGAAGAGGGTAGCTAAGATCATTTCGTGCAATTTGCCCTAGAGTATTGTATAAATGCCGATATACATTTCGTCCAATGCAATTTCGCTACCGACAAATCTTCGGCTCGCCACACAACATTGCGCATTCGTGCCTCTACATATAACGATTAAATCAGCCAATGCCTCTCTTGTAATATACCACTATTCTGAGGTCCTGGTATAGTTTGGCCCCAAATCGTTTGATGTATTGGCCGACAAACAAGTAGCTCGATGGATTCGAACCCGGTCACATCTCTGTGTATAAAGTCAATGTATAGCAAGCATGTTTTATCTTAATATGTAACCCCAATACGTTCCTATCAGGTCGCCATTATGTCAGATATACGTCTCTACGACTTTTTTCTTACTAGTTCGATCTCCGCACATCGGATGAAGGAAAAAAACAAGCACAAGATATATTTGACCGTTTGAATAACTTGGGCATGTGCATATATTAATCAGCCTATAGTATCCGCGCCAACAGTCAGACAGTTAAAGAATTAACGGATTTGTATGTGACACCCGTGTGGAAAGAAAGAAAAAAATGTTCAGCATACATTACGTCTATCCTCGAATGTGTGACCGGACCCTAAGATAGCTTGTGTTGGTTCTCGATGACGTCATAACAAAAGTGCATCTACCATCTATATCAGTTGTATACAAGTACCTGTATCGGCTTACACCTGATTTTGATTTAGGTTGTGATGTGAAACATGTAAGATCGTTTACCTGTAACGTATATATTAGTGGTATATTGCTACCTTAGCTGGGGAAGGTTTATATTAACTTGCTCTGGAGCTAGTGGAAATCGTTTGAACGACTCAAATTATATTCTTAATGTATGTTTCTGAATATTTTACTGTATATCCGTTAGTCATATGAATCGACTGTTGGTATCAAGCTTGATGATTATTCTAATATGCATATTCATCTTATTCCTTAAGGTTTTTTCAACGTTTTCCAATTTCTCCTAAGTTTCCCCTCTTTCGAAATCAAGCTTGTTCAGAATGTCTCTCTCTCCTCCATCCCTTCCACCTGTTCATAATCCGCTCCACTGCCCTCTCTCCTTTTTCTTCATCTTCCTGAGCTACATTTTCCCTTCATCCTTCATCTTTTCCTCCTCCTCAATGCCCTCACTTCCACCATTCTCGTTTTACACCTTTTGATCCTTTTATTTCGGGGCCCAGTAACATAAATGTTTCCAACCTATAGAAAATCATGTAGTAAAGTTTGCGATTGATCGCTAAATTTATTGTATCTCTTTTATGTTACGGGCCTCTGGTCACCTTTTACCATTTTCGATGCACAGACCTATAGGGCTAGTAACATAATAGAGATACAATCAATTTAGCGATCAATCGCAAACTTTAGTACATGATTTACCATAGACTTGTGATTAATATCAACCGTACGATTGATTGAAAATATTTATGTCACGGGGACCTAGGTACCAAGGAACAATATGTTTCCAATGATGCCAACCGCTCCTTCCTTTGTTTTGCTTTATTGTAGGATTTTCACAATACTAGTATTTAAAAGGAGAGCGTACTCAAAGATACTATTTCTTCACCAGAAGCAGAAAAATTGAACAGAAAAAAAAGTTTGAGAAAAATCGGACAACTGATATGAAAGTTATGAATGTTTATATATTTAGACAAATTGGCAATTGATGACGTCATAGGTGCACAACTGACCATTTATTACATTCATATCAATATCATAAGATGATATTTTTCGCCCAAAATATGATTTCCTCATAACTTTTACCGTATGATAGATATGTAGATCCACTTTTGCATGTTTACGTTCATACAAACTTTGCGACTTTGTGTAAAAATGATGAATTTTCATCATATCTATAATGAAAAGTCTGGTTAGTTGTGCACCCATGATGTCATCAAATTGGCAACATGTCTGGAAATTTCCACTGATTTGCCCATTTTTTTTCAAATCTTTAAAAATTCATAACTTTTGTATTACTTGTCTAATTTTCTTCAAACTTTTTTTGTTTTACTCATCAAATTTTTCTGCTTCTGTTAAAAAGTTATTATTTTAGGGTAGACTCTTCTTTTAACTCTTACCATGCTAGTAATTTGGTTTATAGATAACGTGATGGTGACGTTGATGGCGTGTGACGAGTTCCAAACCGGTCTGACAAGCTTGTTATAGNTTAATGTATGTTTCTGAACATTTTGCTGTATATCCGTCAGTCAGATTAATCGTCTGTTGGTATCAAGCTTGATGATTATTCTAATATGCATATTCCTCTTATTCCTTAAGGTTTTTTTCAACATTTTTATTTGTGTATCTCTCTTTTTACCTTTTATTAGCATGTCACAACACCCCTCCAATTTCTCCTAAGTTTCCCCTCCTTCGAAATCAAGCTTGTTCAGAATGCCTCTCTCCCCTAATTCCCATCCCTTCCACCTGTTCATATTCTCTTCACTGCCCCCTCTTCTTTTTCTTCATCTTCCCGATTTACATTTTCCCTTCATCTTTCATCTTTTCCTTCTCCTCAGTGCTCTCACTTCCACAATCCTCACTTTACACCTTTTATTCCTTTTATTTCAGGGCCCCGTAACATAAAGGTTTCCAATCTATGGGAAATCATGTACTAAAATTTGCGATTGATCGCTAAATTGATTGTATCTGTTTTATGTTACGAGCCTCTGGTCACCTTTGACCATTTTCGATGCACAGACCTATTGGGCTCATAACATAATAGAGATACAATCAATTTAGCGATCAATCGCAAAATTTAGTACATGATTTTCCATAGACTTGATTAATTACGATTGATTGAAAATATTTATGTTACGGGGACCTAGGTATCAAGAAACAATATGTTGCCAATGATGCCAACCGCTCCGTCCTTTGGTTTGCTGTAATACGGAGCTTAAACAAAGAAGACGGAAGGGCCCATCAGGACGTTATTTCTTAAGCGCGGGAAAATCTAGCGGGCCGCTAAGGTTGAGAACGCCCGCTAGATTTCCCCGCGCTTAAGAAATAACGTCCTGATCGGCCCTTCCGTCTTCTTTGCTTAAGCTCCGCAATAAGATTTTTCACAACACTAGTATTTGACTCTTACCATGCTAGTAATTTGGTTTATAGATAACGTGATGGTGACGTTGATGGCGTGTGACGAGTTCCAAACCGGTCTGACAAGCTTGTTATAGTTCTTAAACAGATCCTCGAACAACTTCTGTTCGTTGCCTCCGTACATTGCTGCAAAAACAAAGAAGAAAGGAAGATAATCGTTAATGTAGACATGATTTATAAAAGTATTCATTTATCAACGATCGTAGGAATAAGAACCCAATGATGGTTATTAGCACCCACTAGAATAGAAGCTGCGATTTCGAACCATTAGGGGTTCAAAATAATGCGATAATATAAGTACTCGTTTCAGAGTCCAATATTTCACATTTTCGTAAAGGTTCAATACTTGATGAGATATTTAAAAATGCAAAAGTTGTAGAGTTTGAGCACACGAAATAGAGCATAGTTTCATTCCATGCCAAACGTTCTACCGACTGAGCAATGTAGTCGCTCTTGATGAGCATTAGGACATCCTATATATTCAGTGAACTACAAGAGGATACTATGTTCCCTTGGGTGCCGTCCCTCTTGAAGATAGACGCAGCAGTGCGGATAGATGGGAAATGCGCTGTCATGTTTCAGGGTTACAGGTTTGATGTTCTATTAATCCCTCCATCGGTGGAAAAAGGCAAGGCCTACAGTAAAGCTGCAGCCCTATTTCTAGAAACATTTTATAAAGATATTGAGGGGAGAATGGCAATACTGCACCCCCCCCCCCAAAAAAAAAGAAGAATGCTCCTAGAGTTGCAAAGTGTCAAATTTCACCATTTTTCTAATTCTGCAAGGTTTACAACATTGAAATGATTATTCTTATAGTTCTAATAAATATCAATACCTACATTAATATAAATGTATGAATGAACATATGACATAACAACTGCATGCATATAAACATATGTAAATGGATAGATAAATACATGAAAACATTGAAAATATATGCATTTTTCAGATACACATATCAATTCACGAAAGTTCACACAAGAAAAAAAATGTTTCAGCTCTATCCCATTTTTTATTCAGGTATCAATCCCTCTTATTTTCTTTCCCATGTTTTCTTTCTCGCTGTGCAATCATAATGTCCAATCTCGCTTCCCAAATTTGCACATTTTGAGGCGGGCGTGTAAAGCAAACCTGGTCCCCGCGTCAACGATACGAAATACGGATCGAATATTAATCTTTTGAAATGAAAGTATGGACGTGTTTAATGGAATATGATGACATGTGTGTATCAACGGATTCTTGAGTTCATCGTTGGAGCTGTGACATCAGCTCTGCCCTACTTTCACACAAAATGATGGAAATTACATCTTGAGCTTGTTAGCAAGAAGAACACAATGTACCATTAAACTTATACACATATTAAATGAAATGCTTGTCGCCTTTTTAGATTTTTGAATTTTTCAGGTTATTGGAAATTCCATTTACGCACACCCTCGGGCTTTCCTCAGTAAATCTGTGATTTTAAAGTAAGATGGCAAAAGTATGTAATTAATGTGACATGAATTGTCAAAAAGCATGAACGTTGAACATGCAGTTTCTTACTTTTTTTTTAGAAAATGTTTAATTGCTATGAAATGCAAGGTGCAACAGTAAAAATAATCAATCTTCGACCTCGAGTAATGGCACTCAATATTGGTAAAAACGCTATTCCAATGTTTGTGTGTTTGTGTGTGTGTAATATGAAAACAAAATCAATAAAATTGATGAATTATTATTATTACTACTACTACTACAGAGAGGGGTACTCCCGGCATAATATTTGAGCAGTACATTTATTTAAGATAGGGGATCAAATTCTTGAAAATTACTTAAACATCTGTACACCATTTATTTTCGCGAACATAACACGAACGTAGCACAGATATTACAATCATTAGCACCCTTTTTTAAATAACATTCCCTGTATAAATTGCATCGCTTCCCCCGTCTGAATTCCTTCAGGCAATTATATCGTCTTGATTGCACATGAAATTAAATTTTCCCTCACCTATTACCCTATTAAAGCTATGAATAATGAAACGTGCTATAAGAGCGTATGATATAAAGGTGATTGCTTCGAGAGAAGAAAGTGGCAATTTCCCCTCCTGAGTGTCTCTCTTACACCAGGGACACAATGGCCGATCATTTATTCGGATGAGGGCCGAATGTCATTATAGCCATGATGGCCTTTTCAGATCGCTTTGTCTTAACCCATAGCTTATAGGCTAGAACGCAGTGCCAGTCATACAAAAATCCTCCCTCCCCCTCATGAACAAACAGAAACAAATAAAATACACCAAAAACATGATTTTGCTTATAGTGTCTGAACTCGATAACTATGCATGCATTGTGAGCAAAAGGTACAAAGGCCTGGGGAAAAAAGTAAAAATCCTTCATTCAATCATTAAAAAAAGCTGCACTGACACACACACAAAAAAATGTCGACCCTTCTATTCTGTTTAAAAAATGCTGAACAAGAGTTGGTCTTGGGGCTTTCTTTTGTGATCATGAAACTATTGTTAATGTTTGAATAGAGTAGTTTAGTTTGTCCCAGGCATCTGTCCCTCCTGCTCACAGTGAAGTTTGGGTGTGTCTAATTCTCTTGAACATTACTTCGTCACTCTTCTCAACGCAAAAGGCGGTGAAAAATACACGTTTGCAATTGCACTCTTGATAACCCAGAGAAACATTATCAATTACCAAAAGAAACATTTCCGGATGTCACGTCAAATTAAGAAAATGACCAAGTTGGAAAATAATGGAATTCAATTTAGAAGACGGAACATTATTGCAG
Source organism: Temnopleurus reevesii (assembly GCA_036244855.1). Lineage (NCBI taxonomy): Eukaryota > Metazoa > Echinodermata > Echinoidea > Temnopleuroida > Temnopleuridae > Temnopleurus > Temnopleurus reevesii. The sequence goes on from BQKZ01001462.1 coordinate 34,172, forward strand.
GGTTGCTATGCGGAAAAAGCCAAACGGGATCATCATGCGGGTGCATCTTATGAAGCGATATAGAAGTGTGAAAATGCATTTTGCGGGCAATGTTTGTAATGTCATTTGTAACTGGATGCTTACTCATTGTTTAGGGCAATGACTTTTCAATGTAGAGTCGTGAAAATATGCTCAAATAAATAAAGTGATAACATATTTCCGGAGAAAACATTTGCAACCAATAATAAGGGTATGTGACACGGGTCGAAAATTTTAAGTCGCGTAAAATATGGAAAGAGATAAAAATACGAGGGGTTTGGGTTTTTGTTAACTTCGCCTAAAATGACATGGATTTATAAAATCCGTCTCATATTATCTAATCTACAAAAAAAAAAGATAAAGAGCAAAAGTAATAATACCGCAAAAATATGATGTCGAGTGAATCAAAATCAAAATCAAATCATTTATTTTATTTTTGAATTCCTTTGATAATAATACAGTCATATGATAAGAAAATAAATAATATTACAATAACTGATATCACAAAAGAAATGAAAATGAAAATGAAAATGAATAAATGCGCTCTGTAAATTGTAGTATAAGGACTTAGGATAAGGACTTTTAGATACTCCCGTTTAAAGCCAAAATATAGTTATGTTGAAGGTTTTTTTCGGGGTGGGGGGATGTATATCATGACATATAATTCTTATACACATTTTGAGACCATAGCATATTATTTTTAAGAACTGATTCTTTTGAAAATTTGAATTTGACCGTTAAATCATATTTAGCGCCCTCTCTTAGTTATGACAATAGTTTTGCTTGTTATCGGGCATATACAAAGTTATTTCCTAGATTTGACAATATAATAATAAAAAGGAATACACAACAATAAAATTCTGAAATTCTCATCGAATTCTGTGAATGAAAGGTTGCCCTTTATCAAAAAACAAATTATTGAATTAGTGTCGGGGGACATGACACTGAAATATTATGCACATTTTAGGTTATAGCTTTTCCAAAACTCGTTTATTTTTCGCACAATATTTTGTGCAACATGTTCATGATACTCTATTACATTTTTTTAAACAGAATTTTGCGATAAAAATATTCGCTTTTACCTAAATTTACTTGGGCTTTAGTATCCACTCTATTGTTGCTGGTCAGCTCTAGGCATTTTGCTCTAGTTTTGGAGGGGCATATTCTTTGGCTAAGATCCCCCTTCTCATGTGATTATAAGGTTTTCTAGTCCCCCACTCTGCTTTTGCTCTGTGCTTGATGCGAAAAATGACAAAGCCCTCAAAAGTTCAATATAAATGTGTAATTCGATATAGATATCGAAGAAATACGGCTGATAAAAGAAAAAGAAGAAGGGAACACGACCAAGGCAAATATAACCAAAGTAGATAGCTTAGCTTGTTTCATGGTGGGGAAATATATCTTCCCGGTGATTAGAAATATGGAGAGATAATATGCAACGCGACACCGTAACACATCTCAGTGCAAAGGCAGTCAATAAATGTATATTAGACCTTCAGGCAGGGGATGGGATGCTGAAAATCCTCCGGCAATCCTACCATAGTACAACGACTGTCAATATTTCTCTTCAACAAGACGAAACTAGTATACCCCGGGTGAGGCAGCATTAGCTATATTAGTAACTGATCGAGGGAATGTGGGATATTACGTTTGCTTTCATTATCATCATGGCTCCAGTCACACTAGGCATTGACGTTCAATTCAAGTTTAGAAGGATATCAGATGTGATAGTGCTAAATGAAATGCACGAGTTCGGTTAGGCTTCGTGCGATTTCTTAGTCGTTGATTATGTAAATGCGTGTTATTAATTTCTTAAAGGTTTTCAATAATATATTGTATCTATATGTATTGTTTAAGTAACAATATCCACAGACTCTAACATCAAAGCGCAGAAGAGAATGTTATAAAACATTGTAAAGACCTCGAAAGAGTATTAATAATTTTTTTGATTTGAAAGCATCTTGTACGTTCATAATGATCTTTAAGATTGGCGCTCGAAAGGCCAAGTAATAAGTAATCGTAACAAATCAACATTTTGTTGAGTGAATGGACGTTCAACAGACCTTGAAAAGGCAGCCAAGTTTGTGTCGGGCTGACAATGTGACTGAGGCATATCAATCAGGTTTGACCGACGGAGGAGGTGAGACATGATCATTTTCCTTGGCTTAGCTCAATTTATTTTCTTGTGTATTGCACGCTAGGTGTTCTAGCCACAGGTGTTTTACACGTATTTGATTCCACACCCACACCTATTTCTCCTCTCATATTTTCGTTATTCATGGAAGTAGCACATTCAAAGCGTCGTCGAATTTGTTCCCGTGCATCCATCAAATTCTAGAGTGCCAAAACAGGCGGTTAGTACTTTATTCTAGAATGCCGCCCTCTCTAGGCGGTATTTGACATTAAGTGCACATAAGATTGGAAAGCGCCATCTTTAATCAAAACCAACCAACCAGCACAGAGACATGAGAATTCTTTTTTTATTATTATTTACAGACACAAGCGTTGGCCTAGCTCGTCCCCCGAACAGCCACCCACTGTTATCTCAAAATATCCAGTTAAACCATCATTTTCAGAGTTCAAAGTCAGGTTTCCCCAAAATGTCTTCCCCTCAGAATATCCATAATCAAAGCGCAAATAGGTCCATACAAATGATATTAGGAATGTAAAGAAGGTTATTAAGTAGAACTAACTTTTAATTTTTGCTAAAATATATATAAATATTTTTTCATTAATATGTTGGACATTATCAATAAATTCAGCTTTTGATCGATCTTTATATGCCCCTAGGAGATTTTTTATTTTCTAACCCTCTGCACCCTCTGGCCCGTATTCTAATGTCATGTTTAACTTAACCTAGAGTTTAAATTAGTGGTAAAAGTATGGGAAGCCAAACGAGACTTGAATCTATAACAGTCGGTGTTTAATTTACCAGCATATTTGGCACTCATAGTATCAAAACTGTCTTGGAATAAAAACTTAGACAATTTTCTAAATCATTAGAGCATGGGGAAAAGAGTAGTTAACATAAGACTTATGCAGTTCGAAATAAAGTGTGGGCACTTTGGAGTACTTAAACCATAGATTTAGACTCGAGTTTAAGTTAACCCTGATATCAGAATACGGGCCTCTTTGTTTTGAAGGCCCGTTTCGAAGAATGAGGCCTAGTGAGTAATTAAGATGCAATTTGATCCTCGGAAAAATTCATTTTTATTTTTGTATGGGCATTAAATGAGAGGAAATTAATATCCAAACCAGTCAGGAAAGGGGAATCGATCAGCGTGTAATTGGGGTCAGTGGGGAAGGTATACAAAAAGACTAATATAATCTACCGCCAAGGTTTAGCAAAATACAATGCATATTACAATACATTGCACGGGAGCATTCCTTTACTTAGTAAGTGGTTTAATCATATGCACAAAATGTAACTGATCAAAATATTGCTAGATGACGTCAACAATAACAGTAAATAACATTTTGAAATATATAGTCGTCATAGTATGGTCAAGGTTTTAAAAGCTACCCAATGACCTCAGAATTACCAAAATGTGATGATCCTGGCAATGAACAAGTACAAACTGTAAACAGTACATCGTGCACTACGTAGAACAAAATCACGTCCTCGATAGAAGAACAACATTTCTACTTTTTACAGTTTGGTGTGTCAAGACATGCTGTGACAAATATTGCTATGGCATTAATTAAATGTTCATACATACTTCCAAAATCTTTGCGATTTGGTTACGAGAGTGGTGTAACCTGCAACCTGCATGTAAACACTGTAATCAAGAAATAGACATCTGGCGAGCACGGGGAAAATTAAAGAGAGAGAGAATGAGAGAGGGGGGCAGGGAGGAAAAGAGAGTGAGGGAGTGAATGAGAGACAGAGGGATGGGGAAGGGAGAAAGAAAGATGGAGGGGGAGAGAGGGTTGGATAGGGAGGGAGAGGGAGTGAGACAATGAGGAAGTGTAGGAGAGACAGAGGGATGGGGAAGGGAGAAAGAAATAAACAGAGAGAGAGAGAGAGAGGGAGAGAGAGAGAGAGAGAGATAGGGGTGGCCAGGAAGGGAGAGGGAGTGAAGGAGAGACAGAGGGATGGGGAAGGGATAAAGAAAGAGAGAGAGGGAGAGGAACAGACACTAGACAGAAGGAGAGCGAAGGTCCCAGATTAGCAACAATAATTTCCGCTTTAGCAAGAATGGCATTCAATATTTTGACACTTTATAAGAATTTGCGTTTCCCCATTCAATAATTCCTGCGTGGCATAAAAAAAAACCGAATTAGTTTTCAATAATCTGGCCCCCTACAGACTTGAAGTACATTATATAATATAAAAAGAAGAGAACGTAAATAATATAATAATGACCTGGAATCAATCATGAAATTCTTTATGGTGTGCTTTATTGGTTGGATTTGTTGTTGGCATACACTTTTCAAATTAGTCTCAAACCAGATGAGCTTAGTTTCGCATGAAAGCATTGAAACCTGTCTTAAGCAGCAACCCTCGTTTTTATCAAAGGTACGTTAACGGATTTAAGATAATCAGAACCCCATTAAAATCACTGCACTCGAGTGGCTGGAGTGTTAAGAAGCGTTAAGGAAGACCAACGCATTGCTTAAGAAGGAGGGGAAGCCTCTTCTTATTATTGAATACTTCAATATGATTTGTGTTTTCACCTTGTTAAAGAAGGGGAAGCCGTTGATACGAACACCTCAATTTGTATGAGTTACGTCACGGGATGACCAAAACACACACGTATAGGGCAGTAGGGTATGACGATTCAGGATAGAGCGAGATATAACCAACAAATGGGGAATAGTTTTTTTTTTCACTTTATGGATGCGCATTTTCCTTTAAGATCGTTCACATAAAATGAAATGAATATTACAATTATCATTCACAAATGTTTACAATACGTTTGAAATATACCCCAAAAACTCAAGAGACGTGCACATGTTTTGGTTATGATAACCAGATGACTTGAAAGATAAGTATATAAATGAATAAATAATTACATAACAAATTGAGATACCACACAGAATATGCCAATGAGATATTGTGTGTTGTTTTGTTCATTACATATTCAAACATATTTTTATGTCGATCTTATGAAATCAACTTGACTTAAGCTTGGGCTAACGTTGAAATCATGCTCAATTTAAATGTACTTGTCTGTAATGGTGTTAAATGTCAACCTCCTTACTTCAAGCTAAGGAGGTTCAGAAGGTACATTTTGTTGCATTGCAATTTGCACCAGTAATTTGGTACGTAGTCGCCATTAATTATATTACCTATACTCGTTAATAAATATCTCACTATTAAACAATTCCTTTTTTTTTTCTTTTTACTATTGCTGGTGGTTTATAAATCATTAAGAAAGTGGCACAATTCGTACTTTCGCCGGTAAAGTCGCCAGGCAACGATGAGATTGTATGCAGTGCACTGCATTCCATAGAATAAACAATAAACGACTCTCGCAATAAGCACCACTTATTTGGCCATTAATCATTTAATAAGTGGGCACATGGGAGGAAATTGGCAAGTAATTACTATGGGATACTCATAAATCATTCGATTTACAATGGCATGACAAGGGATAAGTATATATGTGAGCATTAACAATTGATAAATTGCTATCAATATAATTTACCATCGGCCGTGAAGAAGAATGCAATGCAACCATTCAAAGGGTGTTCAAATAGTGCAGTTCGACATTTTTTCATTAAATTATTTTCTAGTCCAGTTTAGTACCCAGCAGTGTCCTCATAAGAACACACTCCGCATATTACACGTTTCACAGAACATACACAGATCGCACCGAGAAACACACGACAGTAAAATTAAAGGGGAACTTTTATTAAACTGTATATTTACTTTTTCTTATTTATCTTTTCAACAAACATTGATATCCACCACCTTTTTCATCTCTTTTTATTTCATAGAGGTGAAATATCAAAAGAAATGTTATGGTTGTTTGGAACGCCCCTCAAAAACGGACCGCGCGGGGTCCGGTGGGTTGGGACATCGAATAGCAGATTCTGTGAATTTGATTGCTCTGTGTAACGTACGTACAGGTAAATATTTTTATTTGATTTGATTTGAATTTATTTTTCCACTTTCGTTTACAATAAAAAATCATATATGACAATAATACATATCAATCAAGAAATAGTTACACAAAATCGAAAAATTAATAAGAATTAATCAAAAAAAAGATAACAAAAGTGGGGGAACTTAAATTAAAAGCAAAGCTTGTATTGCTTAGGACCCAGTGAAATAACATTTTTTTATACCACATTACCAGATATGTTAGATATGCTGAGACGGGCAACAGGGTACTTAACTGAACTAATGACTTTCCTGTTATCAAAGACTGTAAGATATTATTTATCACTCTTGTTCCTCGCTAGCCAGCAACATATGAAATTATCATGATTATGGAAACGTGTACGGTATAACTTTGTTCTCATTCTTCCTGACATCATAAAATAAATGAATTGAATTGAAAAAATTGAAATCATATTTGCCACGCTCCATTTCTTGTAATTTCATGAGACCATAAACTCAACTACCCCCCCCCC
>BQKZ01001462.1:40835-59031 GCA_036244855.1 Temnopleurus reevesii
CTATGATGCCAATCCGCAAAGTCTAATGAATGGGGAAAATATCAATCCCCCTTTTTTGTCCTAACATTGTGATTTCTTTAAAATTCAAAGGTAAATATTATACACTAATTCGTTCCTCTCCTATGAAAGGTAAGCAGAGAGGGCAAATACATTGGACAACGTTGATAGCTTCATTCAAGCCTTTACAATGAATTAATGAACACCAAAGAAAGGAACATGTACGACACATATGCGACATTTCTCCGCATAATAAGAGGGGAGGAACTTTCTCATGTGTGCACCTCGCTATTGTGAATGCCTGAACTGAACGTATTCACCTTGTCCAATCCCTTGTCCCTTCTGCTCGCAGTGACGATATACACCCCTAGCCATACCCATAATGTATCACATACATGTGCAACATTACCAATGAATTGATTGATCTCTTGCCAAGGCAGACTCACACCTTTGCGTTTTTAGCCTGCGTCGGCCTACCGTTTTTGTAAATTAAAAACGCTCCTTAGACGTACAGCATAGCATACGCAGATCAGACGTTGTGCTTGACGAGCATACGATGAGCGTCATTCCACCGTATGACCTGCGTCTTTGTTTTTTAGTTTTTAAGCGTTTTTTAATTTCCAAAAACGGTAGGCCGAAGCAGGCTAAAAACGCAAAGGTGAGAGTCGATCTTAACCACATGTCCATGTACCATCCTACATTCCGATTCAGCTGTGTTGGTATTGGATCGATTCTTGCTCGCAGATTCGGAGGGTGAATTTCAAAGGAGGTCTTTCAAGTAGGGGCGAAGCCATTGGGGGGGGGGGGGGGGGGCTCAACCCTGAGATACATACTAATGTTACGGCTTGAGTCAGATAGTAGGGGAAGGGTACATGGTCATGATTCACAAAAGAGGACACAAGAGGAGAAAATCCACCCTCCTTCTTTGTGCACATATTGAGCATTAAATCTTAGTACATTTGGCGCCTTATCAGTCACTTGTATTATTAGTATTATTACTTTTTTCATTATCATTATTGTTTTCATTAGCATTATCATTATTATTATTATTATTATTATTATAATCATTATCATTATTATTAATATGTAACAATGTCATTGATTAGCCATCTTATCCTCTATGATTTTTATTTGCTTAAACATAGCCCATTCCCCCTCCCAATCCACCTCTCTCCAATAGCGCTACCTCAAACTAATCGATTAACCTACGTTTGCGGAGGAGCCAAGGGGTGTACGTGCCCTCAAATCTTGCTCCTGCTAACCATCATGAAAGGAGAAGAAGAAGAAGAAGAAGACAAAGAAGAAGAAAAAAAGAAAAAAAAATGACAGCGACGGAATCACCCCCATCCCCCTCATCCCCGATTAAAAAAAAATTCTCGCTACACTCCTTAATAAATTCAACAATCGATCCCACAGGGAAAATGTGGCATCATCACACTTTCCTCACAGGTCCGACAAGATTAGATGTAGACATTTGGGGCAATCTTTTTGCTCATGAAAATGGATAAAAAGTTCAAAATAGCACCCGTGTATTTGCCCTTGGGTCTACATAGCACCTTCTAAAAGGGCGCCCACGGTCTCTGCAGTCATAGTAAAAAGGGAACAATCTCGTGCTATATTGAATCGTACATTGTACTATGTTAAGTGTAAAGACAGTTGCTTTCATTTCCCCGAAAAATATGATAATGGCGTACCGCCAGAGGGATTTTCGATAACACTCTGCAGTTATATACATGTATGTAATTATAATACACGGATCTTATATACCATCCCGATTAGATGCTTAAGGCGCTCAAAGCAAGTGTAGAATGTAATATAGAGGGCTTTTATGACTAGATTAGTTTCTCGGAAATACCGCAAATCTTTATTTTGAGATGCGAATATTAAAAAAGGAGAGTCTAGATTGATATGATAAGCCTTTGTGTCAAATTTGACATAACTCAGAAAAAACATGAACGCAATACCTGGAGGACTCTCAGCATTTTATAAGTGTTAGCTTATTTCTAATGGTTATCGTTATGGGTTTCGATTAAAATTGGTCATAATTGAAAACGGATTTTTCTTCTCGATGTGAAAAGACAATCTCGGGAGGTCTTATCATTAACGTACAAAAGTTGAAGCACAGGCCTAATCTTCACGTTTTTAATAATAATTGATACATCTATTCGTCGAAGAGAAGTCGAGTAATCATTGTGAGATAAAGCAAGGCAGAGAATTAACAATATCTGTCTATTGCAATAATCTTATATATAACTTTTCTCTCTCTTTCAGAATTCGGGATTATCCTAAAGGCATTTCAGAAAGTCACGAGCAAGTTAGCTTGCAGTTCATAACCCTAATTACAAATACCGGTGAAACAGTCGTGAAATTCCTGATAGGCTGGACGTTTGTATTTATTTCAAAGCAGAGTTAAACAGAAAGAAAGTTGAACATCCTCCTTGATTGATACTTTTTTCAAGTCAGTGTTACAGTTGTCTTATCTTTATATTCATGAGATGTATGAAGATGCATAAAGCTTTTTAGGTGGTTGCTCTTGGCGTTTTTTATGCATGATGGCTTATAACTATTGGAAGAGATAATTCTTAAACAATGCACAAACAAGAAACTGTAATTGATAACACGGCTGAGAAAATCAAGAAATGCAGAAAGACTTTATGTAATGGAAGAGATAATGCGATTGGATATGATTTTCATGTATAAAAGATTACCCTTTTATATACTTTAGAGCCCCATCATTAAAACATGATCACCTATTTGAAAGCTTCTAGGGATAACAAACTTGCAAAGTTTCGTGAAGATTATTATTAAAATGTTAAAAGATTTGGAAGACTTTCCAAATAACTTTTACAAAACAATACATAAGTTCCTAATGCAGAAGATTAAAGCGATAATCAACAACATGAACAGGTTTACAAAAGTTTGGATAACTATTTCGCCTTCGGCTTAGATCGTGGTCATAATATAATCTAACAAGTTTTTGTTTAGATATAACAAGGTAATGCCAAATAAATGAAATAGCTGGAGGGGGATAAGCTGGGGTTAACGCAAAGTAGAAATAATTCGAAGTGTTTTATATTTCAATAATAGTTCTGCTAAAAGCGTAAGAAATAACAATAAGAAATGTTATTACTGCCTTTACTAAAAATATTGTCGAAGATAGTCCCGAGAGAAGCGTGAACCCCCCAGCAACGCCGACCTTTTTTTTTAATACTAACAATTAATTCCTTGTCTTTATTTGGCTACTTTGTAAAGTGACTTAAACTAACAGAAATCACTCTAAGGAGAATGTTAATGCATGGTTAACGCACAGCTGTCGTCCTTCTAAGCAAGTTAAGTGCTCTTAAGAGGACTTCTCTGGGCAAAACTCGCAACGTGATATTGGCGGAAGATATAATTCACTCGGGGCCTAGACGAACTTCAGACACAGCTTTTAGGAGGATTATTTTGTTTTACAAATTAATTCTTTCAAAGATCAGTCTCGAGACGTATCTAGTACAGTAGATTTAAAGCCTCAGTCACATAAAGCCCCGATTCAACACGACTCAATACGATTCTTTGTCAATGTTCACCTAATTGAGTCCTGGACAAAGGGTCGTGTTGAGTCGTGTTGAGTCTCGGGGCTTCTAACATGGCGACTTGGGCTTAAGATTGGTATATTAATGCAGTACAGATTGTGTCAAGGGTTGGGGGTGTTTGAACTGCACTAAAAGAGCTAAATATATCACTCTGACTTTCGAAGGCATGAATAAGAAACAGGAGAGGCATTTCCATTAGAGTTTTGGGAGAGACGTAAAAGAATGCGGATAGGATATTGGAATCGTCTCTTATTCCTTCTGTAAAGTTCGTCGCCCCCTCCTAAACATCCCCCCCCCCCCCTCGACAGGAACAACATCAAACTAGCTACTTATGTCCCATCATGCAGTCTTGGCTCAAGCTCACGTTTCAGCTATTTGTAGATGATTAAGTTCAGCCACGTATTTCTAATGCTATGTTGGTGCTTTCGCAAAGAATGGAATAAGGTCGAAATCTCACACACTAATATATGTATATAAGGTTCCGTTTCACAATATTGGTTCTATATGATTTGCGTATGTTTTACATAATACACACAAGTACGAATGAGCAGGTTGGTTAAATGCACAAAGAGTTCAATTCAACGTGTTTCATAAAAATTTGCTTTACTATTGGTTATCTTTTAAATTGATAAACAAATAGTCATTCTGTGAGAGAATTCACCAAAGTGTTAAAGTATATATACCAAAGTAAAACCTTTTCAGTTTGCTCATTGACAACCAAATTGCCAAATTCGTTTTTAAACATGTAGATGAAACTGCGGACAGTTGGAGATCTCGACTAGATATATTGACGGATTACAAGACAATATAGGCCTAAATGAAATATGAACGATATCATTCAATACCATATTGATTAGCATTTGTCACTCAAATTTATCATTGTCCATTTTTCATAATAAGCCAATCTTTAACACGTATGGTTTCAGAAGTGACCGACTTTATAATAAGAATACCGGGTCATGCGATTAATACACGGGGTGGACGGGCAGGCGTATCCCCATAATAAGAAATTGTTTATCTGATCGATTTTATTGATTAAGTTTTTTGCATCTCAAATTAGTCATCTGGCATCCTACAGCGGTGTCTCACACTGTTGTAATGAATAGCAGTACTCGTCATTGGGTCACTTAAAAGTGTTACCCAATGCTGCTAATTCGGGAGCAGGGGAGGGGGAGGGGCATTTGAATGGATATTTGAATAAGCTGATGAGTGCGAACTTTCACGTATATATTTGCATCCCAAACGTATGTAGGGGAGAATGTTAAGCACTATCTATCAAACCAATATATGANTGGATTTAGGGCCTTTTGCATGAAAACATAAATTTCATTTCCATTTTTGGCATACTTCCTGAAACTTTTTCGAGTCAGAGTATGGTCAGTTTGATGCGCATGATCAATCTCTACCTAGACATGCTAAAACATGCCCATCGACCAAAAATGGATTTAGGGCCTCTTGCATGTCAGCTCTTCATATACATTTTGCTCTTTTTTAGTCTAGTGTGGCTTGAAAATATCTTTAACCATGTTAAGCAAAAATCGGTTGTGTGGACCACAGCTTGCTCAAGTGCGTATAAATGATTGCACTTGGACGAAGGGGCAAAATATATTTTTTTAAATTCTGGCAAGCCTCCCTCCCTCCCTACAAAACATTATCGTGCATGTTCTTCCATCGTAAAGCTTATATGCAAACAACAAGGTATAATCCCGTCTGTTCGCTAACAAAACGGGATTCTCACAATGTTTTTTGCCTCTTTCACTTGATTTTTTCCATTCCCCCAAAAGTTTACTTGGGTGCCCGCCCCATCCACCCCTTAAAATGTTCCCGACATTTCCAGAATTTACTATATTTAAGATTGATTGGGGGTAAAAATAAAAGGTAAATGATGAGACGGGGAGGGGGAGGGGGGCTCAACAAAATTTTCAGAGTGGAACCTTTTGAGTACCTAAAACGACACAACAAACTAATAAAAAGAGCAAAACCTTCCACAGTAAGGCTTCTTCTTCTATTCTGAAAACTCTACCAACAATCTTAGACCCCCTGGAGAAGAAAACAAGCTCCATTCAGAATGGAAACGGTTCCTTTTATACCCGTCACTCTGAAACATGCCCTCGGGTCAGTGAAACTGGTAAATAAGGTGTATAGCAGGATCTTGTTTATGGCGTTTATAGAAACATTAGGTTTGTGCAAAAGTGTGGGAGTGTTTCTAAAGTCACACCTGGGAGGTGTTTCACCAAGTCGTCCGTAAAGTTACGCACGACTTTAAGTTAGACTGGTATTAATTCTTGCGCTGAATGAGCGTAATAGTATGAACCATTGCGCGCAAGAAGGGATACCAGTCGAACGTAAAGTCGTGCGTAAAGGCTTTCTTATCTTGATGAAACACCTCCATGGGTATAGTGTTTCACCACTGTTCTTAAAGTTACGCACGACTTTAAGAAAGACTGCAGTACATTAACGATTGTAATACGCATAAGATTTACGATCATTCAGCACAAGAACAAGTACCAGTCGTGCGTAAATTAGTTCTTAAAGTCTTTCTTATCTCGGTGAAACACCACCCAGTCTGCACGATGAATGATAAATACATGCAGTAAGGCATCATGGTCATACCAATGGTAATAATCATGGTCATGATTATACCAGTAGCGCCAACTTATCCCACCCATTAATCCCCGCCCACGTTAATCATACCTTCATGTTTGCGTATTGCCATTCCATTTCGGGTTAGAATGCTATAGAATGCTATCTTCAACGATTTGTAGACTTGTATACTGTACGACTGATTCTGTAAACAGCCAACTGACAAAGTGTTCGGTCATTCTGGTATAACTTGGCCAGTACGAGATTTCTCAGGACTAAAATTGTAGTAGAAATATGCTAATTATATCCTATTGAATCGTAATTATTCAAATATAAGCCTACTTATAATGTAACATATCTCCTGATAAAAGCAATCATCAGAACCTCAAGCCGCTTCCGCCGCCCCCTCCCACCCCCAACGAAGCAAAAACTTTGTCTTGAATCTATAACGGGAAGGGCAGGGGCGACCAAGCACAAAACAAAATCAATACGAGTGAGCCTGGATCTTTTGATTTTTAGGACGCATTCGACAATGCCGCAGCTGGCAAGAATCGACCCCTTGACTTAAGCTTTAATTAAATTGTGACTTGCCTTGAAAGAATTGCCCTTATTCAGATGAGGGTGTGAACGTAAAAAGGAAAATTGCAGAGTTTGAAATATAGTTTGCTTTAATGGGTAATTCATTCGAATTCAATAATAGAAACCTCTTTAATGCTATCCTTATACTAATATACATGGATTTATATAGCACAATTACAATAGTAAATAAAAATTCAGCTGCGCTAATTATGTCTTAATGCCAAATTGTACGAGAAGTTTTTTAAAAGAAAATCTGTAACCATGCTGCTAAAATGATAAGAATTTATTTCACTGTCACATTTTGAGGCGTAAGTTGTTGTAAGTTTCAATCAATTTTTATATTAGAATTAGAAACGTTTCAAATATTTGTTGTTTCTTGTTTTTGATTGAATAAAAACATCAGTCAACAATATAACAAAAAACTGTTTCCTACATTAATAATGTAGGAAATGCCGAAGGCTTTTTCGAAGAATTAAGTGTGTCACGGGACAATAGATCTGTACGTAATGCTATGGAACTATGCTGATCCGATTTCAATAAAGGATCATTGAATTGGCGGTCGACTTAATAATATGGAAATATATTGCATCGTGCTTAATTTCCTTGTTATTTTTGCTGTGTGTATTCGTACTTGTAAATTTTGCGAATCCGGTCATTTCAGCAGGGGTGACAGTATTTTTTTATGAACCGTACTGGATTGAATGAATGGAAATAAAAGTTTAATAATTTCACTTTTAGAAAGTGCGAAACACTTCTAAAAAGTTGTAAAAGCTTAATCAAATTCAGAAGACAATAAAATGAACTTTAGTCAGACATCACTGTGATGTAAAACTAGCTGAACGATAAAACTTCTGTAATGCACTTGATGATACTTAATTAAGTACGAAAATGAATTTTTTGTGCCTTACCTGTGTATTGAACACGTTGATAAGAGGTCAAAGGTGATGCCGATAGAGGATGGTACATGCAAGAGAAAGTAAAATAAAAATGGAATTTTATTAACAACAGCTTTACATACAGATGAATCGTGGCAGTAGATTAAAGACATAGCTGCAAACAATACAAAAGATAACTGCAAAGATTTGGAAACAGCAGTTTATTAATAAAACAACAGTAATATGCGTCTATTAGAAGTGAGTATAAATAAGTTTATAAAGACTGATATTAGAATAATTTCTGTACAATTCTATCATATCATCAAGAGTCACATAATTGTCATTATGTTCTTTTTTTTCTTTATTTTGTTCTTAAAGGTACCCAATCGGTATATAAATATTTTATATGACGGATAGCAAATAAGCTATAAGTAATTTTGACTATAAATCTGTCAACTTGAATCAGGTATTTGACGAACCTGTGCATTATGGAAAGACCAAGCGACTACAAAATATATAATGCAACAATTTGTCTTAAAATGACTGTTTTATTATTATCAACATTATAAGCCTACTGAAAATGTAATTTTTCTGTGAAACATGTACAATATAATTATAATATCGTCGAAATCGCTAACACAGAAATGTAATTAAAAATAACAAGAAATATGTGCACCGTTGGAAGTCAGACGTGTGTTAAAATGTTGATATAGTAGTATACTGTCTGTCTGATGGAATATCTGAGGCGACATAAATCGATTTCCCGGAGGAGGGAAGTAATAAAAAGTTTCCGATTGATTTATCAACTCTATTTCAAAGAAGGGCCATCTTATTGATTAAAGAGCACCTTAATTTCATGACATAGTATTAATCATAAACATTGTCACAGTACCATTACGCAGAATAGGAGAAATTAGGTTATTGTTTGAGTGATATAAATTCAATTTAATTCAATTCAAGGGCTATTCATTTTACTAAAAAATAAGAGCACGTAGATATGTAAAATAGATTTTTTTTTTGTTAAATACCACTCAACATTATACAATACAGAGATATACAAACATTCAAATAAATCCTAAATAGAGGATCCTTCGCCATTGTGTTAGTATATTCATTTTAAACTTCAGTGACATAAGAAGTACCGGTAAATGTTTTGTTCATATAAAGAGGAATACAATTTCAATCAAATTGGACGGAGAATAAGTCCTGAATAGGGGACAAATAAGAAATGGCAGCCAAATTGTCAGTAAAGTTTCAGGAAATGAATACGTGTTCTTTCATTCCTCGTCATCTTAACCTGCTAATCTTGTACAATTCTCTATGTACTGTGTATAATGTGGCATGGTGTACAGAAGAAACATGTTGATGATTTCAGTTATATATATTATATTTTTTGTCTCATTTTGCTTTTTAATTGGTCTTGTTTTTGAACCCGTCACACATCACATCTCTGTGAATAATATCAATCCACAGGTCAAAATTTTCAGATATTAAAATCCTTCTGTTTGATTTTGTTCAAGTGGGCGCATGACTGATTGACACCTAGTATTGTCGAGTATTGTTTGTTCAGTTTGACTGGTACTTGTCATAACTTCAGCACGTACTATAAATGTTCTTTCTATTTTTCTCCGATTGTATTGTGTTTGGAACCTTTAAGGACACCCTCTTTCCTCTTGACAATCCTTGTGTGGTTTCCTTCGGGCACTTGAGGATGTTGTAGATACATCCACTGCAACGGTCAGGAGGAGAGGTTTTGGGCAGCCAATTTCCAAGTTGGGGGAAGGGAGTAGGTAAATTTTGACTTTGGCAAAAATGTGGTCTTAACCCATTGAATACTGGAACTACTACCAGTTACTGGGTAGTCGATGTACAAAGTCTATGGGAATTAAAGACTTAAGTAGTCAATATGTTAAGGAGGGAATAAATTTGTTTGAAGACTCTGTTGTATTGTTGGTGTTATTGTTGTTGTTGTTTTTATTGTTTTGCTTGTAAGGCCGTCGCAAATGGATGGAGGACAAATCCCATCAGCTATGCCGAGGTTGTCCCATTCTGATGGGTACGCCAATCTACATTGTATTGAGTGCTGATCCTTTGAAGTGGATTCGGGCAACAATTAATAGTCAGGAGTTTTGGGGATGCATAAGAATACTGATTGACATTATCAAGTATACTGATTGACAAGTTCATCAACTCCATTGGACGTGCCACGCCCACGATGACAAAAAGTTGAGTTGTTGTCTAAATTTTGTGGGCTAAAGGTATATTGGGGAAATCAAAGGGAATGATTAATGTATTATTGCAATTGTTAGGGACCAACCTTCTTATTAAACAAGCCTCGCTTCTTTGCTGGCCTCTATTTCATTTCTTTTGTCATATTAGTTATTTCCATTATTATTTAATGACTGTATTATCGGAATTATCAAATAGAATTGAAAAATAAAATGATTTGTAAAATAAAATAAAACAATGAACGAATGAGAGTAAAGACTAAAGAAGAAGTGACACACTTACAAATGATCCCATTGTCATAAATATTTTAACAGAAGTACATTCTCTAAAGGAAGGCATTAAATTCGGGGAAAAATGTGTGAAGGAGAAATCCAAGAGCTGTAGCTTAAATCTAAGAGCTTTAGCCCAAAAAACTCAACATAATGGTCAACTTATGGTAACATTTTGTTATTATTCTCCAAGCGACAACAGGCCATCGTTCATTAATTTTCTCAACGAAATAATCAATATTCATTGTGATATAATCTGTCGTCTTAGGTCGATTGACCAAATTAAAAGAAAGAATAGATAAATGGCAGAATATCAAAATCAAAGCAATCTCCAAAACAATTTTTGAAGGGTAAGGAAAGACATGAATAATGTAAAGACAACCTTAACGTTGATTGGGCACAAAGGTAAATAAATATGTTTCCAAATAAATGTTCATGCATAGAAGAACTATCTTAACACCATCCCATCAACAAGATGTTACTCCTACGAGTCTATAAGCCCTTTAGAGAGGGCCATAACACAGGATATACTCTACTTTACATCCTCTTGTAATGTTTGCAAACATCTGAATATGTTTGCTGATAGACAGTGGTCGTCACTCAAGAGCTTCCCACTTAAAAGACCTATGATTTCCCATTAGTGCGTATATAGGAAAGGTGTGTTATAGATTTACACCGCTATTCTAGGTATGGTTGCAAACTTGTCATGCTTATTGTAACGATTGTAGTAACTGTAAAGTTCTCCCACACAAGTAGTATTCTGAGAGGGGTATCATTCTTTCACGACGTATGCAAGCTCATCAGAGGTGTTAAAACTAATATTTATTTCTATGATGATCTCTATTTTTAGATTTTCTATTTGCTTATTTCCTATGTAAAATGCACTTCAAGCCAAATAATTTTGGCAACAGACATGACAATTAGTTATTAAGAGTAGTTGGTGCATTTAATATATTGGGTAGTTGAAGAAATAGTTAAGAACTACTAGTAAACGGATGCTTAGAACATCAACAACAAGTAAGCATTGACGGCCAGGAGGTAAAGTAAGATAATAACTCGAAGAAGAATAAGTAGGATAATTGGTTGTTGTAATGGTAGTAATAATTGCACTACTACCATTAGCATCAATAGTTGTTGTAGAAGTAATAGTATTAGTAGTAGTAGTAGTAGTAGTAGTAGTAGTAGTAGTAGTAGTAATAATAATAATAATAAATAATGAAACACTTTTATATAGCGCATAACACAATCATGCGAAAGTCATTAAGCGCTCAAAAACATAGAAAGAGAGATAGAAGTCAGAGGAACTGGGATTATTAGTAGATTAGTTGTTGTAGTAGTAGTAGTAGTAGTAGTAGTAGTAGTAGTAGTAGTAGTAGTAGTAGTAGTAGTAGTAGTATAAAAGAAGAAGAAGAAGAATGATAAGGAGGAGAAGAAGAAGAAGAAGAAGAAGAAGAAGAAGAAGAAGAAGAAGAAGAAGGCAAGTGAAACAACCATTTCAAAAATAACGAGAAAAATAAAAGTGAAAAAAAAAGAAAAAAGAGGCAAAAGACCAAAAACACTGAAATAATATTTCGAGTTTGTTGAAGATTTCTATTGTTATCCCAATATGCTATGTGCACTTCGTCAGTTGAGTATGTTACAATCTTAAATTTAATTCGACAAATTATTTGTTTCAACAAAAATGGACAAAACCGAAAATAATACGTATGAGAGGAATATTCATATATTAAAATTTGCATCGGTATGCATTATAAGTGCAATATGCACTGGTTTCGATTAATTTCCACGAATTGGCGCACCTCGGACTAAGCACTACCACTACTGCAGCTACCTTTATAGACTTTTAGAGGGATTCAGATTATATGAGGGTGCCTTGATCACAAGAAGACATAAAACACTTGGGTTAATGACGTCATTTAGCTAGAGGGGAATGGAGGGCTTCAATTGGCGACTTTTAATCAGTGAGGTTGTTCTCGGTGATCTTTCAGGATATATAGGAGGAGGGTGGGGCCATGGCCTCATCCCTGGGACTGCATTTTGATGCAAAAAGTGAAGTGGGTTCAAAAGGAATGTCGACGAGCGCAAATGTATAGAGAGAAATAGGAGATAAATCGAAGGAATGGACATAAATTTACACTGAAACTTTACGACAAAAAAAAGTGGAAGATTAAGAACAAAAATATTCAGGTGCAAACGGAGACAAACGGGAAAATAAGACAGACGATTAAAAAAAATGTTGTGTTCAGGATTATTGTGTGCGTATTTTTGTGTGCTTGTGTTTGGGTGTGTGGAATACGGAGCCGGGTGGTAAATGACAACTTGATATACCATTGATTTAAACAAAAATAATATGATACCGTAAGATTATTAAACATTATTATCGTTGAGGAGTTCCGAATAGTTGTTTGTGGTGACTATAATCATGAAAGAATAATAGTCGACTGTTCACAATAATCGCTATCATTTTTTATCCACGAAGCATTTAATTTTCATCATATGCATTATGATAGACTATCGCTCATAAAAAGCAAGTAATCGCTTGAATCGTGATCTGATTTTCAAAGTCAATATCTAAAGAGGATATGGACTTCTTCACGTGCGTTCACTTGTTTCATTCAGGTACATTCAAGTACATTCACATGCTTCCTTCAAAGGCGTTCACATGGCTTCATTCAAGTGCATTCACATGCATCACTCAAATGCGTTCACATGTTTCATTCAAGTGCATTCACATGCATCACTCAAATGCGTTCACATGTTTCATTCAAGTACATTCACATGCATCACTCAAATGCGTTCACATGTTTCATTCAAGTGCATTCACATGCATCACTCAAATGCGTTCACATGTTTCATTCAAGTGCATTCACATGCATCACTCAAATGCGTTCACATGCATTTCTTCATTCAAGGACGTTCACATGTATCCTTCAAGTGCGTCCGCAGGGCTTCATTCAAGAGCACTAACATGCTTCATTCTGGTACGTATATCAAAATAATGACGAAGCATATAAAGCAAAAACAAAGCACGCAACAAACAAAAAATGAATTCATGATAATCGTATCGACTCCTATCGGCTTTATTTTAGTTGTTTACCGCCGCGGTACCGCGACAATAAAAAAAAATCACAAAATGCAAGAACGACCATTGCCAACAAAGCGCAACGTGTGAAATAAACTGATAGGGCATCACAAAAGATGTATCATCATGCACTGTTCTTCTCAAATGTACATTTGATTGCTTGTTATGTGGGATTCTTACGCACTGTATCGTATAAGGTGTTTCGTCTGATACACACATCGTTCTTATGCCTACGGTGTCGCCAAAAATCTTGATTTCTTCTTGCCATTGTGTCATAAATTTTCCCAAGGGGCGCTTAGTACAGCGTGACATTTTAACGATGGGATATACTACCGTAAATTTGAAATAGAGCTACAGGATTTCGAAAATTCAAATTTGCAGGAAGTTCAGTTGGGCTTAATTCCTTTTGAATTAAATGAAATGCTGAAATAATTTTGACGCTCAATATTCGAGAGCTTTCTGATATAGACATCAATTTATTTTTGTTTCACAGTGAAGGGCAACTTATAACACACAGATTATGTTCAATCACGGGAGCTGTCTATCATTTAAAGGCCATTTCAGAAGTGGCATATTATTATGAAAGAAATTGTTGATGTTTTTTGTAAGCATTAACAGATTAGCATGGCATGTAAGACTAGACATGCTGTATTTTATTTGTAATTCATGATACTTATATGGAAATGAGAAAAGCTTCAACATTGACAAGCGCTAGGTATTAATAACTTATAAAAAAAAAGGATCTAAAACCAAAATTGTCTTTCTCTACTAGCTTAATTTGTTTTTACTGGAGAGCGCCGGTCTGCAGTGAAAAGTCAATCAAATAATTAATACTATCAGGAAAGGGACATTTTGCAGTATATAGACAACCCTACGAAAAGAAACTGATTAATAGCGTCGCAAGCATAAACACTTGTCAACGCTTTTAAATTGCACTTTCTAGAAGTGTCTGGTTTTTTTTTGTTGTAAACATCAAGAACAAAAAGGGGATAATTTTCGTTGAAACCGTCAATGTTATGTTCATTATACTTTTGTTATACAGAGTTTTATTCAACTTTTTTTTTGTAAATGTTCATTATACTTTGTATTATTTCTGATGAAGTGAAAATAAATGAATTGAATTGAATTGAATAGCTGTGCACCATTCCTCGACAATTCCACCTAATGAATGACCCATGTCATGTACGGTGTCGTTGATATACATAATACAGATCTAAATTGCATGAAGGGAGCTTAGTTAGACGATGACAAGGTAATCATTACACTCATATACAAACAACTGATACGTTGAAATGTGAGAGGGGTACTAACTATTCACAGAAGACAGCTCTTCAAAGCCGTACAAAAATCACTATCGATCCTGTCAAATTATCTTCAAAGGGTGACTAAGCTTGAAATAATTACTGACTCCGCCAGGAAAGAAACGGTCAATGGTCTAAAATATACTGCTTTCATAGATTGTTTACCACGCAACTCAAAATGAGACGAACGCAATAACAAGAATATCACTAAGCTTTTGATAAATTACGTCAAGTCCTTCGTTTCTGCAGCAGTGGGAGACTCACCGTGTAGGGGGGGGGGGGTCGGGGGCTTTGGGCTGCTAAGTGAAAATGAGCATAAAAGTATGCTTTAAATCAACAGCTTGCAACCATTGAAATGAAAAAAGTCCATACTGTGGGAGGGCAGGAACCTCCTCCCCCTCGCTTGGTCGCTCCACATCCTCGCCGATGTCTACCTTGGCATTCACCCCCCCCCCCCCCTCCCTCTTAGGAAAAAGCAAGATCCGCCCCTGTTCAGATTGTTGTGTATCTATACATGAACTGGGTGAGTACATATATAAACGCATGACTAAAAAAAAATATATATATAGCATAATGATACCACACCTAAGATGGTGATGTAGAAATGAGTTCGATGAACTGTACAACACCATGACTAATTTCGTAAGAAATGCGTTTTAAGCATAAATCTATCAAATCCTTACTACAAGTCGACTCACACCTTTGCGTTTTTAGCCTGCGTCGCTCTACCGTTTTTTGGAAATTAAAATTGATTCACGAAGACGCAGTCCACCGTCTGATATGCGTATGCTGTGCGTACAAGGAGCATTTTTAATTTCTAAAAAACGTTAGGGCGACGGAGGCTAAAAACATAAAGGTGTGAGTCGGCCTTAGGCCTTTAGTAAGAATGCTTTTACCTATCTCTGCCTTTTTAACATGAATACCAGATACAACCACAACCAGATATCATATTGTGCTAATGGTCATAACTCGAAAATATTTTCGGGGGGGGGGGGGGGGGGGCTGAATTCACTTCGTTCCATAAAATGCTCAGCGAGCCTGCATATTCATTCCTGATCCTATTTTAACGCGTCTTTTGTCGGGGAAAGACCCCTCGGGCTATTGTTCCACCCCTCGTACATGTTTAGCGTATTGATTAGGCGGGCTTGTATAAGAGGCTCTTCTGCACATAGCAAACCTCTAAATGAGGGATCAGGGAGACGGGAGAAGGTAGGGCGCATCTTCCATTTATGTTTTGACGCCTCAGATAAAGCTGTACTTCACACCCACCAAATTTATAACAGGGGCGTGGAAACGACAGCACATTGTCTGGGGTCTGTAACATAAAAGATGCAATTAAACTTGTGATGAATATTAATCGTAAGTCTATATTCCAAAATATATACCGCAGAGATACAATTGATTTTAAGGTACCCGTACGGCTTTTATGTTAGAGGCCCCTATTATGGTAAATAATTTTTTGATGATGTGTGTATTATTTCTGGAAGTCATGAACATAAATCAGACAAATTTGTTTAGTTGTAGATTTGCAGAGTTGAATATACTTTCTAATTCTAAAAATTGATTATTGCATCACCGTCGCTCAAAATACCTTATCATAATTATGTTATAATTTTGTACGATCATTGCTCAGTAACTATATGCTGTGTTGAGGTATTATGATAGTCAATATTATATCGTATACATCTAAACTTGCCCCATCATTCTAATAACAAAAATACAGGAAAGAAGTATGGCAGATAGCAAGTAAATACCGTGTTGTCTACCATATTTCAATTTTGCAACACATAAAACGTACACTAACGGTTTGTCCGACTTGCGAAAAAAAAATGTCCCCCAAAATGTCGCAAATTTTCAAACAAAATTAATGATAGCATAATATTGCATGATATAATGCTGGAAATGTTAAGTTCGTGTGAAACACTCGGAATTGTATTTGACATGTGTGTTAGATACAGCTCGAGAGTCATGCTGCTGTTCTAAACACACCCGATAAAACGAGACAACCCCACGATTTGCACCGCGATGCAGTACCTCTGTTTATTCCCAGATGTATGTTAATAAAGATTAATGTTTAATAACCCTTCATCTGTAGGTTGGGCAAATATATCTCTCACCAGCACCTCCTTCAGACTACTCGTATTACAAACTCTTGGTATTGACACGTGGATGACATTGTTGACTAATATAAGGTTACATATAAATATGCACTCAGAAGGAATTTCCTGAATTGTGAAAAATATGATACGTAAATGTTAGATGTTTAATACCCTGTAATATAGGCTACGTTGTTACCCTGGGATGATTATACTAACTGAAAGTGGATAATTGTAACAATTCTTTTTCTGAAAGAAAAGGCTGGATGGTAAGTCTTAATAAAGAAAAAGAAAGAGAGAGAGAGAGAGAGAGAGAGAGAGAGAGAGAGAAATATAACAACCATTATCATTTGCTTGGATGGTATTTGAAACAAAAATATTTTCAGGATAGTTCTGCCAAATTAATTATCATATCCACCAAGTACTTTATTTTCAAAATTCATATCCAACCTGCTTCTTAATTGCCTCAATCTTCATTGCACACTTCCTCTCTACATCTTAGTTTGTCTAGCTTTTAAATCATTTCAGATTCATTTTGATTCACAAATCATGTGAATTCTCTTCATGCAATACATTTTTCCTCCATTTTACATTTTTCTGTTGTACCTTTCTTGACAAATCAGCCAACATTAGTCCTACTATTTACCTCAAATCTCGCATCCCAATATTATATCAAACACAAGGACTCTATAAGAATGAGCGACTATATTCAAATGTTGATCGTTTGTGAGAGTAAGAAGAGGTGGGTTCCTATTCAGGAATGGATATGTCTTTACATCGAGGATGAAGGTCAAAGTGATAGTGTAAACACGGGTTCTGAAATCCGTCACTTTTTGTTTACGCCAGGTAACACATAACCTCTATTTCTGTCTCTATTCGACTCTTAGATTGGCCACCTTATCTTCTTTATAAGCATCTGTATAGCTTTGCTTACATCTATTCTTCACCAGATACAAATGAACTATTACTTCACTAATAATTACCCGAGTTTGCTTGATAATACATTACCGATATAGCTTCATCTAATAGGTATACAAATACATAATGCTAAAATCAGATATTATTTTGCGTATTGCTTGAATGTCCATACTCCTTTTTGGCAATGATTTTATAAGCTTCTATATAAGAGGCTAAGTATATCACCTTACATGATGAGCAATTTTCGATTATAGTAGTGTAGTAGGTGGATTTAAATACCACAGATGAAAATGTCAAATTATTAGAATGCCTTAGCGTTTTAGGAAAAATAAAAGAGAAGTAGAATTCAACATTGTTTTTTTACAACACATTCGAAAATGAACATCACCTTTCTTTTCTCAAATTTAGAGCAATCTGAAAAAAATGCATTGTAAGAATAATAGTGATGTATAAGCCATTGCTTAATAATCATCCAGTACTTTTGGTTTCATCTTAAATATTGAATATTATTATGCTAACATGTTATCTCTAGAAGATATGAAGCTATCGATACAAATTTGGGTTAAACAAAAGATAATAAAAAAAAGGAAAGGATGTAGTTTAGAGGCGTGTATCATTCAATTCTGAATATTTACGCCAGAAGAAGAAGAGAGAAAGAGGGTCGCCATCTTAACGTCTCCACCCGAAAGACG
>BQKZ01001463.1:16894-24394 GCA_036244855.1 Temnopleurus reevesii
AACACGATATAAAATATTTTCGAAAAGTTAAGTCGAACGCAATTTCAATGCTCCTTTGTAATGCTATTGAAATCGGTACCGACTTGTCATTGTTACGTCCGCACAGTTAAATACACGTTTTACGGGCCTATTGTCTGCGCTCTAGTTAACTTTTCGGAAATAGTTTATATCGTGTTAAAAACAAATGTGGGGTTTAGCCTTTGGGTCAAGGTACAACTGAAAGAAATCTCAATACGGAATAATCTATCCGTAGAATTAAGTAGAACGCCAATTTAATGCTCATTTGTAATTATATTTAATTCGAAACCTGTGTGTGATTGTTATGGCACAGTTCAATACACGGCGTACGGAACTATTGTCCCACGACCCACTTTATTTTACGGAAATGATTTATATCGTGTTATCCGAACTAATTTCCATATTCTATTGACCTAGATTTAAAAAAAATGTTTTAATATTTTCACAGGGGAGCTGTTCTGTGCTCAAGCAACTGAAGTATGTTGAACCTGAAATCTTCCCCACGAAACCAAAGCCAAACAAACGTAAGATTTTTTTTTTTGCTCTTCCATATTCAGACTTCGCCTTAATTGACTAACGTTGGATGATTTCGGATTGCGCTTGACGTAAGCACATGTTAGCGTCAGGAGAGCGTTTCCCCTATGTATTTCCGTTGTTGTTTAGCGTATTCTAACGTCCACATGCGTCGATTGTTTCCACTCTTTTACCTCTTTGATTGTACGTTTAATACATTACAAAGCCTGCCATGATCAGAGTGGTTATCTTTACAGTAGATATTCTTAAAGGTGTAGATCTTAATGGTCGGGAAGCAGAAAATTCACTGATGTATTCACAAGTTGTTTTACATGCCAAAATATACATGTGCATGAAATTGGGAGAAGATTTTCGCACGTTCTACCGTATTTTACTTTGAACTTAACATGCCAATCACCAGTTCCTATACGATTGGCTAAATAATACGTACAGAGGCCCACAGCTGCAGAATGAGCGGCGTGATCGGTGGTATTTTTTGCAGTGTGTGAGTTCGCATTCCTTGTGTACGTGAAGCATGCAGTTGTGTTGGGGAGAGCGATGCTGTCGTCATATTTCATTTTGCGCTAATTAAGCTTTTTCTTAATGGATTTTAATCAAATGAACTATGAAAATGCTCTAATTTGCCATTGAAAAACTGCATTGTGGTGATACTTTTACAGCAGCTCAAAAAGTAGTTAAATATCTGAAAACCATCTCTCCCAAAACTGATCAATCGGTTTCAGCGAAGGTAATTTTATACATAGCGCAATATTTATGAATAGCAAGTGAAGGTTATGATGACGATTTCTTTAAACTAATCTAACAAATGCGTTAAAAAAACTAGAGATTTCAAGAAAATTATGTTAAGCTTTCATGTATTGATAATATGGAGGTTTCGATTTCACTCGTCACATTCACAGTCACAGTCGACCGGAAGTAGTACGTCAGTGTTTTACGCGTCTTCCCATTGTTACGTGCGCAACTAACTGTGACGTAAGAATAAGCGGACGCGCAAAAATATGGCGCAGTACTTCCGGTCGACATGCCCTTCGTCACAGGTGACTAAAATCGAAAACACCATTATAATTCTTTGCAGATGATCGGATGACGTCATCGAGACACGCGCGACTCCTCTCTGCCCGGGAGCGCTCGTTCATGACTCGGCGCATGATTGCTGCGCGTGCGCAGAGGGAATCGCTCTACAAAAGGGGTATGGATCTTCCATATCTCATGATGAACGAGGAACTGACAGAGCGGATCGCACCGACAAGAAATAGGAGTAACACCATTCTTGCAGTAAGTTTGATTTATTTATTTATCTATCGATGGGGGTGTTGCTCAAAATCAAATCAACTGCAAATCAACTGCAACTTTGCAAATTGTAACGCGCATTTTCACTTGCGCACGGTATGCGCATTGAACAAGACGCGCGTGAAACATTGATTTTGATTCGCGCGTTCTGATCAACTACAACTTGCGGTCAATTGCAGCTATTGAGCAACACCCCTTATGTATTTATTTATTTATTTTCATTATTTATTTGTTGATCAATATTGTAGCAGGATGCCCTCACAATAAGATGTTGGCATCACGAGGGGTCCTGCATAATTTCTCACTGACACTACATTACAGATACTTGAGCCGAAAGAGAAAACGATTTGGACAGAGTTAGTAACTTCCATTCAAGCAATCACAATAGCTATAGACACACACATGAAATGTCCTTCCTTCGTATCATATGGAGAAATATCGAACAGGTGTTGCACATATTCAGCGAATAAACGAGAAAGCTATTTCTTCCATGATCATGATTTTTTAAAAACTTTTTTCGTTTTTTCATTTCTATAAAAACTTATACTAAATAGTTCTCGTTTTACATTGTATTGTTTTGTTTCGTTTCCTTACATGTATTATACTATGATTTGTAATTTGTGGAAAATGAAATTGAACTGATCTATTGTGTAGGCCTGAATAAAGTTGTTTACTTTGTCCAGTTCCTTTGTCCGTTATGCTCACAGTGAGAACGCTAGTGAACTATTATGAAAGGCATAGCATTATAAGAAATTATTTATTTTTGTTATTATTATTATCATCACCATCATAAGTAATATAAAAATGGACAGTAGCATACTCCTGAAAAATATAATTTGGGCCTACTCGAATGGTAATATCTAAAAGCATCGTATCGTTCAGATATTTTTATCATCTTTGACTCCTTTTTTTTTTAATTGATCTCTCTATAGGGCGAAGATGGAACGGAGAATATCGAAGAGGAGAAGAGGGAGGAGAGATGGATGGAAGAACTGCAAGAAAGGGGCGCCCTCACCGACATGAAAGGGGTCATGAATCCTCTCGTAGAGGTCGACGAAGATGAAGGTAATACAAAAATTAATTCTTTGGATGTCCTCCAATGCTATAAAATAAATCGTCTGTCGGTCAGAAAAAAAGTGATTTTCTTATTGTTAATATTTAAATTTTGTAACACAATTGCCCAATTCGTGAGGAAAATAATATTTAGAAGCTGATGAAAAGCCACAGATCATCAGAAAAAACGTCTTCTCAGGCCATATGTCACAAGTTTATTTATAATTTTACTCTGAAGTTCCCATTTTAATGCTCAGGCCGGGTCACTTATAGCCGGTCAGTCAATGGAGGACATCCGAACAATTATTTTTATTTTGCCTGTTGGGTGAGGGGGTTGAAGAAAATGTGACAGAATTCAAACAAAAACAGTGGAAAGGGTTGGTGAAATCGTTTAAGGAACCATTGCAAGAAAGCAAATTGAACCTTTAAATCGCCATAGTGAAAAAATTATAAACCAATCACTAACTCTTAGGCCTGTGTTCTGATAGCGAGGTTTAACTTATAACACAGGTTTAAGGAATTGTTATTTAGACTCTTGGTTTAACTTTTCAATAGCCCGGATCTAAATATAAATGGCTCAGTCCCGGGTTAAGTTAAACCTTGCTATCCGAATACGGGCCCTAATGTTTAGTTTTTACGTTCATTCGCTAGTTTTAGGTCGTATTTTTTTTTCTATTGGAAATTGAAAATTGAATGTTCTTGTTGTTGTTTATTGTTTGTTGTTTGTGTTCAATAGATGATGAGTCGCCCAGATATGGACCACAACGGACATTCGCCCATGATCTCAATCAACATCCATTAAGAACAAAGGTATATATTCATATTTTGACATAATGATATTTTATCAACATTTAGATCCATAATTTAAAGTGATTTAAAGTAAGTCACCGGAATAAAGAAAGGAGATCTGCTACTTTTGTGATAATTGTTGTAGTATTACCAATGAATGATAGAAATAATAGTAATGAGGAAAATAAAAATCATGATGTGAATAATGATAATAATAATAATAATAATAGTGATAATAATAATAATATTAAAAGTAATAATGATTATAATGACAATGATAATGATGATGATGATGATAATGATAATGATAATAATAATGGTACTAATGATAATGAGAATAATGATAATGAAAATGATTCAACCATTTATGCCATACATCCACTCTTATCAAAAGTAGAAATGGACAAAATCTCTCAAAAAATACAACTTTTTTGCGATTTATCATTTGTTTTCAATTATACATTGTATATTCCAATAGGAATCAAGCCGTCCAGGTTCGGATGTTTCTTCCTGTTCGCGTCCTGTTTTCGTATGCATCCAAACATTGCAGAAAGGAGGAGTTTTCGTAAGTATTTCCACAATGGCACTGAATGCCGCGCTTGAGACCCAGTCACATAGGACCCCAGAAGCAATACGATTCAACACGACTCTTTGATCAGTTCACAGTTAGCTAGCTGCTGGGAACAAAGAGTCGTGTTGAATCGTCTTGCTTCCAGGTCCCTATGAGACTGGGGCTTAAAGGGAATTACACCCAGACAATGATGTATGGTCAGTAAATTAAAAAAAAAAATCAGATGAACAGACTGTGTAAATTTGAGCAAAGTCGGATAATCCGTTCATAAATTCATAACTTTTAAATGGATTATCCGATTTTGCTCAATTTTTTAGTTTGATCATTCTAATCTTTTTTTCATTTAATGATCCCCTTTAAAGTTGTTTCTCACTTGATTATAAATATGTACGCGTTTGTAGAATTATCCATATGCTATGATGGCTCATAATTCAATTCAATTTAACCAATTCAAACAAGATTCATATTCTTGACTTTTCCGATCCTCGTTCGCTTCTTAAAAGTTAATTCCAGACAAATGATAACTTGCTTTAATTAAAAGCATAACAATTTGACAAACGAAAAAAGAAAATCGGACAAATAAGAAAGTTACGAATATCTGAAAGATATCCTATAATAATTCAAATCGTAATATTTTTTAGCAAATTGACAACTTTGGATCACGTGATGTTAAATGATAGGGATGCATATTAGTCACTTTTCTACAATTGGCTTATTTCATCTAATTGCTCTCAAACCCTTGTTTTTATTTGTCTTCGAAGCAAATTACAATTTGTTGATGAATTCAATTCAATATGTTTTCAACAACTATAATTGGGTAATGTATTACTATAATTCGCAAAATGAGTCTCATACCACATGTAAAATGAAATGAAAAATTATTTGTAAATACGATTTTAATAAACAATTAATAATAAGAAGATCTGATGTATTGCTCTTATCAAGGTAAAGTGAACATTATCAAACCTACTTCAGTGAGGTATCAGGTTTCAACGATTTTATTTATGCTTTATGATTTATTATTTAAATTCAAACATTAGCATAAAATAATTATTGTCTTTTGTATTAAATCGTTTTTTCTTACAATTTGATATATTCGCTATTGTCTTCAATACCTATTTTCTTTTGTTGTATGTCATTGTAAATTCAAAGTAACAAACACATTCCATACTGATTATCATTTATGTTGTTTATGTGAAAACATATATTAAGAAATATTCACAACTTCTAATTTATGTTCCGATTTTGTTTAATTTTGTCTTTTCTTCTTCTTTTATTGGTTCTCCTCATCTGTCCTTTTCCCTTTTCTTTTTTTGCTGATATTGTTTTGCTTTTATTATTGTTTAACTAATTATTTTCAAATTTCCTTTGAAAGTGGCAATATACTCTTCAACAAGTACTCAGTCTCATCAGTATTTTTTTCATTTTCTCCTCCTCCTCACTGTTCATCCCTCTCTTTGTCTTCCTTTTTTTTCTATTTATGCATCATTTAAAGGGTTTGGTTAATATACTTTACACGATCAACCCTGTCTCAGTCTCATCCGTGTTTTCTCCTCTCTTCCTCCTTCTTCTCCTTTTTCTCCTTCAAGTCCATCTCCTCCTTCCTTCCTTCCTTCCTTCATTTTTTTCTTCTTCCTTTTCTTCTTCTTATTTGGGGATGATCGATGTTCTTTTTTTTTTTGTTCATTTAGTTTTTTTTTCAAAGGGTTTGGTTAATATACTTTTAAGCGATCATGATCAGCCCATTCCAGCCTCATCCGTATTTTTCCACTCTTCCTCCTCCTTCTTCTTCTTATTCTTCATCTTCTTCTTTGTCTTCTTCTCCCCATTTGTTACTGTTGTTGTTTTGCTCTACCGTATATTTTAAAATGGAGTTGACATTCTCTTCAGCAACCAACACAACCTCAGTCTCATCCATATTTTCTTTTGCTCCTTCTTCTTTTTTTTCCTTCATGTTTTTTTCTCCTCCGTCATTTTTCCTTCTTTTTCTTTGTTATTGTTGCTATTTTGTTCTGTGTTGTTGTTTATTTATTCATTCATTGATTTTTCATTTTTCAAAGGGTTTGGTTGACATACTTTTTAGCGAGCAACCCAGTCTTAGCCTCATCAGCAACGGAGCAGAATGTATGGTGTTGTCAAAGCATTTTTTCCTTCAGCACGCCACAGATGATATGCTACACAGGGTTAAGATATCGGTAAGAATATAAAACAATTTGATTGATTTTTCACGAAATTAATAACCAAATGCTTTTAATGATGGGTTAATTGGGTTTGGTAGATGAGCAGTTTTTGTAGTGGCCTCTGTATTTAAAGCCCAAGTATAGTTTGGGTAAAAGCGAATATTTTTATCGCCAAATTTTGTCTTCAGATATCATGAACATGTTGTACAAAAGATATACGAAAAATTAACAAGTTTTGGAAAAGTTATAACCTAAAGTGTGGAAAATATTTTAGCGTCGTAGCCCCCGACGCGAATTCAATATTTTCTTTTTTGATAAAGGACAGCTTCTCATGAACAGAATTGGATAAAAATTTCAGAATTTATTCTTTATGTATTCCTTTTTAGCATGCTTTAATAAAATCTTGGAAATAATTTTCTATATGCCCGATAAGAAGCAAAATATTGTTATAACCAAGAGAGGGCGCTAAATACGATTTAACGGTCAAATTCAAATTTTCAAAAGAATTCGCTCGTAGAAAAATATGCTATGATCTTGAAATGTGTATAGAAACTATATGTCATGGTATATATCCCCAAAATTCACATTTCTTTAATCTTTACCAAAACTATACATGGGCTAAATAAAGAGCAAGGATATGTACACAAGCAGGTAACACAGTGTCCTCAACTTGCCGTACTCTATCCCATATTTCATGCGTAAGTGAATACGCACAAGGGAGAAAATGTCACTTTTCAAAAGTCACAAGGGTCATATACATTTTTATCAATTTGACGGAAAAAATGAGTAAATTTTCAGACATGTTGCCAATTTGATGCTGTCGCGGGTGCACATCTACCCTTCATTTGTTTTATATTTATGGTGAAAACGTCATCATTTCTACGGAAATTGATGTGAGCAACATGAACCAAACATAAATGAGAGAGAAAGGGAAGATGAGGGGCGTGAGATGCGTGAATCTTCCTATGGTTCTGCTCCGCTGATTCCCTTGTTTACAATATGTTTAAAAAAATACATTCATAATACTGTACTCTGTTTACAAATTAGTATAATATGTCATTTGGT
>BQKZ01001463.1:76509-94065 GCA_036244855.1 Temnopleurus reevesii
AAAAAAAATAAAACAAACATTTTTATGGTGCCCTCCAATACCATCTTTTAAAATATGCATTGGTTGGTTGAAAGAAGTCTTCTTTTTTGTTATTTTTTAACATATATATAAACCATTCATGAGGAAAATAAGGCTTGAAAGGGGATAAAAAGCCAATAAAAAGCACCTGAAAATATCTTTTTCAGGTCATATTTCACATGTTTATTGATAGTTTTACTGTGATTTTTCAATTTTAGTGAAAAAAAAGGAAATAAAGTTCAGGTTGGGCCATTTTTTTTAGAGGGTTGATCCGTGGTAGGCATCCAAACAATTATTTTTGCCTTATTCATGTAAGTTTCCCCGGATACAAGTCTAATATTGTCTTGTTTTATTTAAAAAATAATATGTCATAGCTTACAGAATTATTGGAGCCATTTCAGAGCTTTATGATTTCTAGAAAATGGTGAATAATTGATGCATTGGCAGCTTCTTTTCTCAAATGCCAGGAAAATTTTGACACTTCGTGGGAAGAGATGGAAAGGCTATTATTTTTAGAACTAATTCTCTTGCCATGTGTCTTTACTTGCGTTTAGAAACTGTGAAATTGATTATATTGATAAAAGAAATTGCCTCTGTATTATGAATGCGTAATGCATTGCAGTTCTTAATATAGAAATGGCGTCATCAGATATTATTTTTTCACTCATTTCACAGGCAGCGATTTGTGATGCATAATACTACGACAGGGATTTTGTTTCAGGTGAATAATATTTAAAAGGCCAATTTTAGCGATGTATATTTTTTCAAGGGTAAGAATAGGAATGTAACTCTTTGGTGAAAAAATGAGATTTTATATATGATTTGAACAAAGCTAACCATGTGATGTCATCAGCTATTTGCAGAACAAATAGTGATTACAAAATTAACTTCTCTATTCCTTAACTAGTGCTGAGCAATCATTTGTTTTATTATCCTATTAATTATTATTGAAGGAGTAAAATATCTGGTGAATAGGCTTGTTTAATAGATTCAAATTTATTCATGCTTCTTGCCAACGAACATAATGTGGTATTTCTTGAATCCTGTGCTAACAATTGAACTACATGTACAATACTTCAAGTTTGCATACAATATTTGTTGCTATGGTGGGCAAGCTTTAGACAAGCTTTCTGGTTATCAAGAGCAACTTTTGTGCAATGAGAACGCATAGGATTTGAAAACCTGCCTATTTTCTCAAAGTTGCCTTTCAATATGGGAAGTAACAGCCGACCCAACCCATCACACTCTTTAATGGCATCTGAACAAAAATCTGACATTTCATGCGAAAAAATGAGTGGGAGTACCAGGGACAAGGGTTTTGTGTCAAGAAATTTAAAAGAAAATAGAAGATATCTGTGGGGGAAGAGGATCACTCCCTCGCATAGCGATCATATCTCTCAAATATCCCCTTTTCTTGATTCGAGAAATTCTAAAGCTCGGTAGGTGATGTCATAAATGTGAAAGTTTGATTGTTGCGTAGTCTTGTGATCCATTTTTATTCACGTAAAGTATTGCTCGGATAATTTTTTCTCTGCTTAATAATTCTGTTCATGATCAGTTGGTAAATTTTAAAGATAA
The DNA here is from genome assembly GCA_036244855.1 of Temnopleurus reevesii. Taxonomy (NCBI): domain Eukaryota; kingdom Metazoa; phylum Echinodermata; class Echinoidea; order Temnopleuroida; family Temnopleuridae; genus Temnopleurus; species Temnopleurus reevesii. The sequence continues at coordinate 78,106 of BQKZ01001463.1, forward strand.
GTTTGGTTGTAACTTTCATTAGAACAAAATTGTTCCGGCAGACAGCCTAAAAATTGTCTTTTTTTTCATTTTCATTAATTATTCAGCATTTCCTATTGTATAGCATTGAAGCAAAATGTTTCGATTGGAAATAGAACAACCATTTTTCCTCATGAAGAGGGAAATACATGTCACGTATGGTCTTCTCATTTTATTGATCAAGCTTTTAATTACATCAATTTAAAAATATATATGGTCAAAATTGATTGAGCTCAAAATGTCTGAAATTGATGTTAGGGCCAGGAAGTAGACAGTTGTATAGTCTGTTTTTTAACTCGCCGCTCTTTTAAGAGAATGGAACGTGAAATTCTAGATAGGGAAGTTCACAAAAATAAAATCAATTTTCTGTTGTTGATTACAGAGGACAATGATTTTTCAATTTTTGTACTCTTTTCAACCACATATTTGACAATGAAAAGCATATATATTTACAAATTCCCCCCTAACAGCAATGCAAATAGAGAATTTATCAATGAATTCCGATTACTAAAACCGAACAATTTGAAGGTTGCTAAATACTTCAGAGTAAATTTGCTCAATTTCTTTTTCATTACAGGTGATTTGTATAGTCATAGAAGTGGTTTAGAACTGAAGGTTCTTTTGGTAGTCTGTTTGTGAACTAAAAGTCAACTCTGCAAACACGAAAAGTACAGCGACACTAAAGGTGTCATTGGATACAAGGATTAGCCTTCAGTTCCGTTTCATTCAAATTGATCATGTGATCGAACCGATATTTATTTATTAATGAGTGCGTCGTAGCTGACATTGAGAGAGATAGACAATGCCATTTTCATTAGCGGGAGAGCATCCCGTGAAGCGTGCTGCTAATCTGTTATTGGTTTGATTGTTTTATCATCGAAAGCAAGGACATGGATTAAAGGCAATGGGACTGTAGAGAAAGAAGGGGAGGCTATTTGCCCTGGTTTGATGCGCCTATTGTTTAAGAGTTGCCGAAAGTGTCACAGTGCATGGTTCCCTGAGTGACAAGCTTATTGCATGGTTAGTTCCCGATTATCTCTCTTTGTTAACCATTATGCAAGGAGAGAAGGTCAAAGGTCAAGTCGGAAATTTCATGGAAATGAAGGGTTGAATAATCATTTTTCATTTATAAAATGTATGTAGTTCACAAAGGCTGTCCTTCATATTATAAATACATTTATTTTTGAAATTGTAATGCCCACATGACTCTAGCATAAAATGAAGAAGGAGATAATTATATTCTCAAAAACTTAATTTCCGTTTGATATAACAAGATTATAATCATGCTGTGTAATCATCATTGAATTGAAAATTCATGTTCTCAAGGCCCTCTTTTTGATCCTAACAGACTCCTGATAAGGTTTGGTAATTGGGATAATTATCAACTCAATTAGAATGATTAGATTCTTGTGACATTTGTCAATATAAGGTCATCATTCATTCGTTTTCAGTATTTGCTATCAGTTTTCATTATCAATGGAAGAGTTACATGTATTTCAGATCTTTTATTGCAATATTTTTAGAGCTTATTTTCTTTCGAGAATAATGCCGTCATAGATTGAAGGGCATGGGACCATTATGGCACTTTCCACCATGGGTGTGACTGTTAAATATGAAAATTTAATATCTATCAAATTTATTGTCATTTAGGGACAGAGAGATTGCATACTATCGCAGCCTTGACTCCCACTTTACTCTGTTTTATTTCAAATTAGACGGAAATTACAAGTCCCAGATGATGAATTAGTGATGATGCCTGATGTAGCTTTCATTTCTTTTCCTTTATCATTGCTTTTCATGGGGATTGGTGTTTCGGGGTGTAATAGAAATTGAAGGTCTATGGGTCATTTTTGTTGAAGCGTCAGTGTTTAATTATTCATGCTTTTGTCTTCATTAGCGCAGTAGTTAGTTCCCGTCGTCACAAGCGCGATCCAATTAGTCGGAGTGGGGCTGAACTTTTTAAGGGAAAGATTTGTGGCTGTGTTAATTGATAACGTTGGATGGTAATTGTAGATTAGTCTCAGTGCACAGACCTTTGGCTCAGTCAGTTGCAAGGCACAAAAAAGTGTCTGTGAATTAGACGCCATAATTGAGCCTTGATGATACACTATGTACTTTCGTTTCTGTAGAAATAATTTGTTCATGCCAATTTTTGGAATTTCCAATGACGAGCAATCAACTCATCTTTTGTAGTTCAGGTAAATTTGTATACATAACAGGTTGTCTCTAACAATCAGAAAATTTGTCAGAGGTTTGCCCTTCATAGCAACAAATATAATCCAAGCTGGACTCCCAAGTGGGAGTAAATTTTATGTTCATGTATGAAAAGTGATTTCTTATTTTTTTAAATTTTATGTTGGCAGTTTGTTTGCCCAATACTTCATTCAAGATGTACATGTAGGACGGTGTGCTGTAGTGCTTGTCTTACCTGCTGTGATCTGTTATAATGGTCACCTTTCAAGGGTCACTCTTATTATCATATCTTTTATCATTTTTCATCCATATCAAAATAGATGGGAAAGAACATGCAGTCCCATGTATTCGTATTTACGGGTTGCGACTTTTACCACCTTTCGATTTCCACACATTCCTCATCATTTATGATTCGTACATATAATAAACAGCTATCCATTATCACGATTTCTAGAATGAAGTCCTGACAGTTTGTTTTATATTGCAATACATCAATCTTACTCATGATCAATATCAAACAAGGAGAATCGGAGCGCTGAGGTCTTTGATAAAAATAAGTTGTAGGCTTGTATGATTTGCTCCATAAACTCTGATCAAAGCCATAACGAATGAAGTAAAATGTCTTTTGAAATGTCCATCATGTGGCCATGGTGCATTACAATTCTTCTAAAATTATACAACTTTGTGACATTTCAAATTCCAAATGAATTTCATTATGTAGTTTACACAGAAAAATGGGCTGAAGAATTATCTTTACAACTGCGTTACAGTGTTATTAAGTTCAAATTGCATTTCTGAAAGACAACTTTATTTAACTTTTATTTGACAAACATCATAAAGGATCCATGACTAACTGAACATTTCTTTATATAATCTATTAAACTGCGATTGAACCTGAATTGTTCTCAACTCTTTTTAATGTAGGGAGGCCTCTGGACTGTAAAAGCTGAAATTTTTGGTGGGGTTTACTTTCACGAATTTTGCGATCATTAATTCGTCAAACTTTTCTTTCATTAGAATGCCCATAGACTTGTGTGCAATAAGCTTCTGAAATGTGAAAATAAGAACTTGTTAATGTATGAAAAGGTCCAAAATGGAGATTCACTCAAATTTATGTGTGCCAAAATATTTACTTTTACAGTATCTCCTAAACAGTTGTAACGTTCTTGAAAGAGAAGTTAATGTACTAAAATATTTCACAAACAGCGTATGAACACTATTGGTGTCTAAAATGCCATTCTAAACTTGTTAATATGAAAATCTGTATCACGCTATCCATTTGCTCATCTTCACTGTCATTTAGAAGAAGAAATCCCACATTCTTCCTGCCTTGTATTCTCGATTTGTTAACATGAAATCTGTATCATGTTATACATGTATGTGTGCTTTTTCTCTACTGTCATTTATAAGAATAAATCCCACATATTTCCCTTGTATCGGAAGCCACTCATCATCTTGCTCCATCCTCGAAGATACTTTTGATTTACACAAACCCGACCGATTCATATCGGGTATCTCTCCTGCTAATCACCTACATCTCATCTCTGCATCTGTCTCATTTTTTTGGTCCCGAGACGATACATTTAAAGGTATTCACTATTCGTCTTCAAACAGGTTTTAAATGTATAGATTAGGAATGGTCAGGACTGAAAAATTGATGTGAAACGAGCAGATGAATTCACAAATTGCTTGACATGCATGAATATAAGTACATGTATGTATGAAATATGCATGTGTATGAAATAAGGAGAAGATTTTTGCACATATTCTGGCTTATTCCAGTTTGAAAATACCAACTAATCGAACTGCCAGAGGACACAGAGCAAGGTGAATGGAGCTTCCAGTGGTCTCGTAAATTGGCATCGAGTTAGCACATGAGGATGTGCTGTTGAAGAAACTGATGCACAGTTTTATTTTTCTGACGTTATAATTAAGCAATTTCGAGCAAAGTGAGTGCAGTTTTCTTTCCTATGCTGGTAGGTTACTTTGTTTTAGAGCATTTATATTATGTATTCTATACCTCTACAGTTACAGAATATAATAAGCAACAAATAATCAGATTATCAAATTACTGTTATTGTAGTTTTTATTTGAATTTTACAGGACCAATGACATTGTACATACAGTTCATGTGATTGCTGGTTTTTAATAGTCAAAGTTATGACGGCTTAGTACGATTTTCAAGATTAATTTCATAATCTTTTTTTTTTAATTCTGATTTTATTTATTCATTTAATTATTTTTTTTAGAGAGCCGGGGGGGGGGGGGGGGTCTCAGTCATTGGCTTCTTCTTGCTCCGTGTGCTTGGATTAATTTTTTTTTGGGGGGGGGGGGCTCAATAAGATCTCAGTTCCTAGGCCTATAAAGTAGAGCATTGGTTGAACCAGACTTCTCGCTCAATCCTCCACAAAGTTCCTCACTCAATCCTCCACAAAGTTCCTCACTGCCTTTAAACACACGTGCACACACCCTCATTCAAGTATTAGGCTGGGCACGGTGCCAGCCAATCTCCACTCTCTCTCTCCCCTCCGCTTGATTTCATCATCGTTGCCACGGCAACTGCTGCATCATCATCATCATCACACCGTGCGGCACCTGACTACGCCGGCGGTATCCCTCGGCGATGTTACGAGTGTGGATTGTGAGATCATATTCTAGATATAGCCTGTATCATCGCTCGGCAATCTCTCATTTGTTTTATTTACTTTTTATCGTCTCCCAATCATTATGCCCGTTGTTTGTGTTTGAATAATGGCGGCTGCTCAATTCATGTTTTCCATATTCATGGGCATGCACACCCTCTTTGCAGATTTGCAGATGAAACTTTTCTTCTTGGTTTGACAAATAGTTGAGATACATGTACATGCAAATTGATTCCACAAAGTATGTTGTTTAGAATGATCCAAATGTTTATATTTCATTCCGAGCTTCAGTTTTAGGATATTAATGCAAGGCACGTTATCAATACTTTTTTAGAATGAGCAATACCTCTCGATCATCATTTTAACATTTTCCCATGCCATTCCCTATCTTGCCTGATTACGAAAGGAACATGAGAATAGATGCCTCATTTTACAATGAAATTTGTAACGATATTGAACCGATTGAAGCTTTTGCCAACGGATTGATCATGGATAGAAAAACATTTTGTTTTTTGGCGAATCCATAGTTCCATATATTTTTTTGTTTCTTCCGTCTCTTACATTTCTCCCTGACTCCCTCTCTCTGACTCCCTCTCTCTTTGTCATATACCCTTTACAATATGAAGATGCTAGGTCAATTTTTATTTGAGGAAAAAATACAATCCATCATAAATATGTGTCAGACACAAAAACTTTGATAGTCAGCCCCAACAGTTTATGATGGTCAAAAGTAGAGCAACTTGTGATACAGTCTGCTTCTTCAAAACACCCCTAATCTATGTCAAATCTAGGCTTAGCAAAAGTCTGCCTTTGCAGACCCTACTTAGACAAACAATCTTTTCTTTCAAGCTATGTGTTCTTGAGCCTTAGTTGCTTCTCAAGTCTCAGAATATGCCAGAAGGTTGGTTATTTACCCCATGCAAGACTATGGATTGCAATACATAGTATTTGATACTTGAAGTCCATGTTTAAAATATGAGTAAACATAATGAAAACATACGGGTCTGCAAACTAGACAAGCAGAAAAACCCATATCATTACTAATTGTACAGTCTTTATAAATAGAACCAACTTCCTCTCATGTTTGTTTTGAAATTTGACCTACCTCCTCTCTCTGGCCAGTCAGCTAGCCATGGACTGACCACTGACCATCCCTTCACTCAATTAGTCTTCAGGCACAGACATCAATTCCGAAAAGCCAATTTGCATACAGCGCATAATACAGAGTCTGCTGATAAAGACTACATATATTCATGTAGGGAAAGTCTGTTCGTCACAAATAGAAGGTACTTGTTTTTTTTTTACAGGCTTGTATCTAAACAAAATGATTCTGTGATATCATGTCATTTTAGGGTCTGCTCATGCAGACTACCACCAGTGGTCAGTGGTCATCTGATGAAGTGGACTGCCCCAAGGCTAAATGTCCAGACTGGTGTAAGGTCAGACATAGTTCAGCTAAGGACAAGGTATGTCTGGATGTATTAGGCTCACATTACATGTAAGCCAAGATGATCTTCTTAGGCTAGTCTGTACTTTCAGACTTTATTTTCCCACATTGAAGATATATCTTTTTAGTAATCAACTGTACTATTGGTTTTTCATTGAGTAATAATGTATGATTGGGCATTCCTAGAACTGTACAAGTTGAAATTTGTATGCGGTTTTGATTTTGCTAATTTGGCAACCATGAATTTTCTTAACATTTGCACTCATGGTAATACCCATAGACTTTTGTACAATATTTTTCAAGAGAAAACAAAATCAGGGCAGGTCATATTTAGGAGGGGGGGGGGGGTTAGTGGTTGGTGCATAATATGTCTTTTAAGTTGCTTTTAGGCTCTCTGATCAATAGGCAGGTCTTTTGATAGATTATATGCAAATAGTATTTGTATTATAGACACAAAGGTTGCCCAAGGCTTTTCTGACATAGCACAACTAATGCATGCAAAGTATCCAAGTATTGTAGTTCAATTGTCATTAAATAGTTCAAGTAATACCACATGACTATGTTTTAATCACTCCGTGAAGTGGTCTTTTCCAACTATCATATGAGAAGTAATTATTCATTGTTTGTTCTAGGCAAAGGTTTTAATGGCCGAGTGCCAATATTTGAAAAACTGAAAACAAAGCAGCACATGTCTTAATAGTGACAAAGCCAACCTTTACCCTATGAGCAGAAGGTATAAAAACTATTGGACAAAATATAAGCAATTTCATTAAATTATTCATAAAAATTAGCTACAAATATAGAAATTTCATTCCCTCTCATTCTGGGGAGACAAGTCAAACAGTTGTCACATAATGTACAAGGAAGCTAGTTTCTTTTCTTTTTTTGTTAGTGAAGTTATTGTAAATGCTTGAATGAAGTTATTTGCTTTGTCCAAAATCCTTTGTTCCTCCTGCTCAGAGTAATGGTGATTGAGAATGCCCTACGTTTTACCGACAGGTGTGGCACATGTTGTCTTAGCAGATGGCTTTTTTTTTCTTGTAGCACGTGCTTGTCCTATTTCATTTGGGACGGTGTGCGAGTTTGAATGGGGCTCACCCCAACCTATGCCTCCCACGTGTTAAAGAAATACCAGTTTCGAATGTTAATAGCGTTTCTCCCACACATTTTTGTCTGATATAATGTGTAAATCTTGCTCCTGGTCCCATGCACTGTTTTTTGTGTCAGTTATTTTTGGGAATGTGATCATTGCTTGTGTTGTAATTTCAAATGTCACATAATCCGTGTATAGTAGAGGTTTCTGCAATATCAATTTTGTCTGATATAATGTGAAAATCTCCCTTCTGGTCCCATGCACTATTTTTTATGTCAGTAGTTTTTAGGAATGTGATCATTGCTTGCATTGTAATTTCAAAACGTCATATAATCTGCACATGAATGATCTTCCAGTAGGTGAAGGTTTTCGTAATATCAATGGCGTATCCCGCCTGCTTTTGCATGGTTAGTGCAAGAATCTCTCTCTTATCCCTTTTATAGTGTCTTTTGTAAGTTATTTTCGGGTATGGGATCGAGGTTAGCCTTCTATTGTTGTAAATGTGTGAACTCACATGATCTGCACGTGATCTGCCTTTAGTGAACCCACTGACTAGTCGAGCTAGGAATTCCCTACACAAATGGGAATTGCAGAGATTGATGTCAAGAGGTTTGGTTGTTCTTCATCTTGAGCTTGATTTGTCACTTTTAAATGTTTCGGCGACGGCCTCTTTTCTACCCCCCCCCCAACCATTTCTTATCCCTTATTGTCCCCCCATCCGCTCTTCTTCCGCCCTATCACCTCTCTGTCCACTCACCATGTAATATTCTTCTCTCTCTCTCTCTCTCTCTCTCTCTCTCTCTCTGACCTTCATATTATGAAATGTACGTTCACCTTCGTTATCTTTATGTCATGCAGTTTCAAATATCTGATTTTAATGGCAGATGCCTTTAATCTGTGAACCCCCTATCTTTTTCTTTTGCACTCCTTCACCACAACCCCTTGCATTTTTCTTCCACCCTTATTTATTCTCCTTTTCTCTCCCTTGCTGACCCCTCCTCACTTTTCCACATTCTCTTCCTCCCCATTTTTTGCCCCTTCTTTTCCCCCATTCTCCCCTTTCTCTTCCCCCTTTCTCTTGCTCCTTTCTCTTCCCCCTTTCTCTTGCTCCTTTCTCTTTCCCCTTTCTCTTCCCCCCTTCTCTTCCCCCTGTTCTCCCCCTTTCTCTTTCCCCTTTCTCTTCCCTCTTTCTCTTTCTCCTTTCTCTCGCCCCTTTCTCTTTCCCACTTTCTTCCCTTTTTTCTCCCCCTTCTCATTCCTCTCTTCTTTCATCTCCCCCCCCCCATTCTTTCTCTTCATCGTCTTGACCAAACCTTTCTTTTTCTCTTCCTACAACTCTCTTTCTGTATCCCTCCTTCCTTTTGTCTTCTGCCCCTCTCCTCTCCCTCTCCTGATATCTCCCTCATATCTCCCTATTCCCTCTCCCAGTCCCCTTCTCTCCCCTTTCCCTCTCTCCCCCTCCCCCTTTCCCAAACTTACCCTCCACATCTCTTCCATCTCCTCCTCTCCGTCCCACCTCCCCCTCTCTATTCCACCCCTCTACCCCTCTCTATTTTTAAATGTTTTTATTCATCACCATGGTTTTATGTAGTGGTTTATGCTCTCCTCTCTTTCTCTTTCCTTGTCACTTCCCACAAATCCCATTTTAACCATTTTTATATCCTGGCCAATACAGCTGCTGTTGGGTTTCCCCGAAATCAAAAGTATAACAGATTTAAAGGATATTAGGAAACTTTGTAATGCGTTTTTCAGCCAAGTTCAGGGGCTTGTATTTGTTATTTGTATCCTTCTTCCGCTCTCTTTCTATAATTATGTCTATAATATATGTCTCCCCTCTTTCTTTCCACTTCTTTCTCTATCTTACCCCTACTCTCACTTCTTTATCCTCTCCCCTTTCTGTCTCTTTCTCTCTTCAATCTCTCTTTCTCTCTGTCCTTACCCCCTTACCTCTCTTTCAATATGTTGTTTCTTACAATTCTTCTTTTAATTCTTCCATTTTTGGAGTTTGTAACGCCCTTAATGAATTTAAAGTCTGCAATATTTAGTGTCACTTTCTTTCTCTATTTCATGTACTGTTTTTTTTCTTTTGCACTTTCATATTTTCCTCACTCTTTCATTTATCCTCCTCTCTCTCATCTCTCTCTCTCTCCTTCTCTCTCCTCTCTCTCTCCTTCTCTCTCACTCTCCTCTTTCTCTCCCCTCTTCTCTCTCTCTCTCTCCTCCTCTCTCAACTCAAACATTCCACATTTCCAAGCCAAACACCCACATTCAAGCAATCACATTAATTAATCAGAATCAAATCAATAATCATATTGACTTAATCTCCAATAATGGAAGGAAACTAAAACTACGCATATCCGGTGCAGTAGCTTTACGCATGACGATTACCAAACAACATGAAAATAAAAAAATTATTTATCTGTTTTCTATCCATTCACATTTATAACCCAACACGGAACTTTGAGCTGTATATATTTATTCAGGAAGTATTTCAATGCCATTGCAAACGTGACTATGCCGTTCAAAAGGCGGTAAATCCACGTCACGCCATGTGCCATTAACTTCAGAAATTCTTTTCAAAACCGTCCCCCTATTATTTCTCCTTTTATTCATACCTTGTGTGTTGGAATTTTGTTATGTGATGTCGTGTAAAGGCAGCATTGCATTTTTTTTCTCTCTCTCTAAATTCCTAGTGATGGTACATTTCCCTCTTTTGCGGCTAGTGACGGTTGTTGCCGAGTCATTGTTTGGTTCGTGGGCGGAGTCCCTCTGTTGGGTTTGCGGTGAGACTATATCCTGCCAAACCAACATCTAAATGGAGAGAGAGAGAGAGAGAGAGAGAGAGAGAGAGAGAGAGAGAGGAAGAGGAAAAAGACTCTACATTTGGTGTGCAGCAGTGCAGAAGAGAGAGAGAGAGTGAAAGAGAGAAGGAAAGGAAGAGGAAAAGAGACTTGCATTCAGTGTGCAGCTGAAGAAAGAGAGAGAGAGAGAGAGAGGGAGAGAGAGAGAGAGAGAGAGGAAGAGGAAAACAGGCATTACGTTGCGTGTGCAGCAGTGCAGAAGAAAGAGAGAGAGGAAGAGAGTGAGGCTTTTCATTCATTGTGCAGCCAGGCAGAATGCATGTGGGGTGAAGTCATCGCTATATCTATCCGCCACCGCCGAGCCCGGCATTTTACGGCCAGCACGCCTAAGTTGATCAGCTAGGCATGAAGAGGGCGGTAAATGCTTCCAGACCGGCACTGCGAACGGACGGGAGTCTCCTGCGCTGCCGGGGCGCCACATATTTCCCAGCAATTTTTCACGCCGCTTCTTCTTCTTCGATCAGTGGATTTTTCACTTCTCGTTTTCCAACAACTATATCTCTACAAATTCGATGTGCAGTAATTGGATTTAGTATTGGTGGAATACTATACAATACTATACACCAGGAACAAAGCTATTAAATTCTTGTTGACTTGGCGATAATATCGGGAATTCGATCAGCGATTTTGTGGACTTTGAGAAGGTGTGAAGTTCAGTCATTTTTCAGTCTTTTATAATCGAGAAGGCCTACGATTATCTTGTATTTGAATTTCCATGTAGTTTTATGATGGTGAATTGTGCAACAGACGAACTTGAACAAGACACTTCCCTTTCTGTAATACCGTAGTGTATTGTGCTTTGTAAACCAAACTTGAACAAAATATATTAAACAGGATTCACAGCTTTGACCGTGGTGAATTTGGAGATTTGTAGACCATTTGTGATTTCAGGTGTCTCACATTGTACAATTTCATTGTAACATATATTTTATTGCAGAGATTCATTATTGGCTGAATTAAAAGCACGCATTAGAGGTTGTACGGATAGTGATATCGTCAAGAAATTTATAGTTCAACTTAAACTACAATTGGAATAGGTAATTTTACTCTTTTGTAGATGGGGATACAAGTAGGAACCAAAAGAAAACATTTTTGGATAGTATAGAATACTATTTACAGAATTTTTTTAAAAATTGAATCCAACTTTAAATGAAAAGAAATATTTTTTTTATGAGTGAATGCAACATATTTGTGAGCCTAAATTTCAAATTTTGGTTTGAAAAGAAAAGATATTTCAGTAAGAAATTCATAATTTAAATCCAATTTGGATTTTTTTCTTAATCTTTTGTGCAGCTTGATAGTACTTATTTTGTGGACCATCTGTATTTACAACTACTCAAGTCTAGTAGATCCAAGAATGGCAGAGAAAAATATTTTGACATTTTTACCCTTTCGAAATTTTAAGAATTCCTTACAATTTTCAGATATGATAGATTCAATTTGTAAGTCTGTAACAAGTACAAAATAAAAATTGAAACAAAATAAAGAACAGTAGTAATAGAAAAGACTTTAAAGATTTGGAAAAAGGAGAAAAAAGAGAATTTGAGAAAAACTAGAATTCAGGAAATCCTGACAATTTAGGAACAGAATTGACGTTTTCTCTCTTTGCTCGTAGCCAAATTGTTTCTTCTTTTGAAAATTTAGTCCCCGTATTCCGTATTCTGTTTGAATGCAAACGCTGATAGGGATATTTTATTCTGTGAGATGTCATACTTCAGCGCAACTCTATACAGCTGCCTTATACAAACAGATGGCTGGTATATCAATGAAAATCTCTCTCTTTATTCATTTCTAAATATAGTCGTCCATAGATATATCTAATTCTGGCACGAGATAGAAGTATCACTTCTTTTCCACATACCACTAATTGTGGTTGTGTTCCTTATTCACTGTATGCATAGTTTTATCACCAGCCTGTGGTTTTGGCGCAATTTCCTAGATTTCCTCAAGCGTTGGAAAAGAATTGTGTTTTACTTTCGTTTTTGCTGGCATTTGAATATTTGACCCTTTGAGCACAGTCGAATAAGGGCATAATTGTAGATCTCCTATTCTTGAGTTGTAAAGACACTTTCAATTTGTGCTGTATTTTGGGGGATTTTATTGAAGCAAAATCTTCTTCTTGTAAATGTCCTTTATAGCAGGATATGGACACATTTTTATGTGATTTAGGTTGCAAAAAAGTAGAAAAGTCAAGAAAAATATGCCATTATTTTCTTTTCTTTTTACTGGGGATGGGGACATATAGGGATGGGTGGAGTAATATTAGTTTTCAAGCAGGTCAACAAAATTTAATATATTTTATTTAAGTTACGATAAGGATTTAGAAAAGACATCTTTATTCAAGAAATTTTGAAACACTTGTTATCAAATGTTTTCCAAAAAAAATTAAAAGTGAATTATACTTTACTGTGGAACAAGGGCAACCATTGAAGATTGGACCAAGGAAAAAAGGAAGAACTGCTTGGAATATCATCAACATCATCGTCATCATCGTCATCATCGTCATAAGGATTGTCGACATCGTCCATCGCTTCATAGAGAATGATGACAATGGTTCTACGATTGGGCCGAGACGCAACGCAGAGCGGAGGTATGAAATTATGCGCTTGAAAAGACAAACAAAAAATGCATTTGCAATTGTCTTTGTAAAGACTTGCCGAGTGCTTTGAAGTATTACCAAGGAGATCTGTTTGAATCTCCTTGGTAAAAAAAACTACTTCAAATTTTGTTTTAACATTTTAGAATAGTCTGCTAGAAATTGTTTAGAGAGTTTGCTGCCTAATTCTTTAAAAATATCTTACCTAGTGTTTTGTTTCTAATGCTTTCTTTCATGAGTTTTGAAATTATGCCTTTTCTTTCTCATAGCTCTTAAAAAATTCTTGCCAATCAATGAACGAAAACTTCATAATTTTTTTCAAATTCTTTGAATTAATTTTTTTTTTTACTTTTTTCTGTTGAAATACATGCATAAACAAAATTGGACAAACGAAAATGTAGTTGTCAGGAACAAGATTTAGCAAAGATCTGACTAACACTGACAAATATATATTTTTTAGCCCAGCTGTATTGCTAATAAGGATGGCTCTTTGTTTTACAAAGAATCAAGCAAAAAATTTGTAGGTTATAACTTTTTAAACTGTTTTAAAATTTGAGTGGATTGACTGGAATTCAGATGAATACATTTTCTGTACTTCAAATTGATCCAAATCATATTTGATCACCTTTTTTCTCTATTAACTTTCTTACAATTCTATAATTTATCTTGCTTTCTAAATAATCTACCAGCAAACTCTCTAAACATGATAATAAACAGACTCTAATCTCGATTAGACAGCCTTTACCTCCGTGTCTGCCTCTACCTAACTCACGCTCAACTCGCTAAAAACAAAAACGCCTGCTGCCATCTTCAGGGGGAGTTTCACCAGGACCCACTGTCGACGCAATCCTAGAAAATCAGTCTAGCGCCCTCTTCCACTTGCCTCGTCTCCCTCCGTCAAACCGCTGTCGGTGTAGGGAGAGGGCCGGGCTGGGCTGGTCGATAGGATTGATCTACAGAGCCTCATCCCAACGGGCGAAGGGCGCCATCTCTAGTTTGCGATTTGTTGAGTCGCGTGATGACATCATACCGGACAGCATTGGACGTGATTGGATCGTTCTCTAATACTGTCTGGTGATGATGTTAGCACCGATTCTTTTTCATCGTGGACCCCTCCTCTCGAAGATAACCTCATAGAAAAGAAAAAAAAAAAGTAGAAAGCATCTTAAAGAAACTAGTTAATTCAACTGATTCAACAGCTGTTTCTGAGTTCTTAATTTTCTTATCTATTTCTTTTTTCACAATTGGATAGAAATACTTGACTTTTCCAACTACCAGAATTACCCTACTACTTCATCCATTACTACTACTACTATTGCTATTACTACTACAACTACAACTACTACAACTACTACTACTACTACTACTACTACTACTACTACTACTGCTGCTACTGCTGCTGCTACTACTACTACTACTACTACTACTACTACTACTAGTGCTACTACTATTAGTGCTACTACTACTACCACTACTACAGCTGTTACTACTACTACTACTACTACTACTACTATCTACTACTGCTACTACTACTACCACTACTACAGCTGTTACTACTACTACTACTACTACTGCTACTACTACCTACTACTGCTACTACTACTAATACTACAACTACTGCTACTGCTACTACTACTGCTGATACTACTATTACCACTTCTACTAACTACTACTACTACTAATACTACAACTACTACTACTACCACTACTACAGCTGTTACTACTACTACTACTACTACTACTACTATCTACTACTACTACTACTACTACCACTACCACTACTATGACAACTACTTTTTTTCTTACATACTAAATAATCTTACGTGACCTACATACAAGTATTTATCATGCACTCAAATTTTGATTTTTTTTTTTCTTCAAAAGCCTGTTTTTTATTTTTCAATATAGGTTTTGATTTTACATCTAAGTATGCATGAAAAGAAGTGACATAGATTCTCTGTTTGAAATAAACATAAAATATGTTAAAACGATGTTAAAACACTAGTGTAATTTAAAGAAGTTTCCATAGAATTATTTTTAGTAGTCATAGAGAAATGTTAAAAAAAATCATTGCAAATTCTTTATATAGAATTTTAAACTAGACAAATTTATATGAGCAAATACCACACACCCATGCATTGATTCCAACAAAAGTAATACCAACTTCATTGTATATTTTTACAAGTTTCACTATTCTTTATATTACTTGTTCAGAAGTGATTATTTTGATATATAACAAGATGAAAATCTATCTGATATTTCAAAAATAAAAGAATTCTTTTCAAATAAATGTCAACTTTAATATTAAAGACATATGATATATCATTGTAGGTTTTAGAGGCATTCTTGTCAGGATTAAATTCAAATAAAGTATTCCTTGGATCACAAAATGGCGAGTATACCAAGTCGTCGCAGAGTAATGGAAGATGTAGACATGATAGAAAAGTTATATCCAGCTTTCCCTCATTGTTCACAAAATAATGGAGAGATTGATTAAACGGATTTCATCATTTCTGACACAAGCAACATTTTATTGGTGCTATATTTTACCCAGCCACAATGCATACAGAGTGTGCGGTGCAGACATAAATATAGTTAGTCTCATAGAAAATTCAGCAGAACTTCAGCCCACCGCCATATTAATGATCTGTAATCTTGCTTCCCATTTGCGTCACTCGATTTATTATCACGTTTGTTAGGCTTTCTAGGAGCCGTTGTCAATGAATATAGCTTGTCAAATTATTTGAAGCTCTGAAAAGATGACTTATCGTGTTAAAATATTCCTGAATATCACATCTCTTTGATTTTGACGTCAATTCAGTAAATAAAATTAATATCTTTTTTTGAGAGTTTCATTCTAGTGCAGGATTCCACTTGTAGAATATGCTATGTATATCAGGATTTTTCTAAACATCATTCTGCATTGGATACCAATAATAGGATAATAATATTTGCAGTTTAATGAGAGTTATTAAAAAATTACGAAACTGTCCTTCTTTGTGCAGGGATCGCCAAACATTTCTAAGAGTGGACCGGGCTCTGTATTTCCCTTTTTACACACTTTGCATGCTCAAAATTTTCTGGAAAAAGTAGGGATCTGCATCCCCCCC
>BQKZ01001463.1:94083-110546 GCA_036244855.1 Temnopleurus reevesii
CCCCCCCCCACCCAATCCTCTGGTTCCGCGGGCCCTGTTTTGTATTTGCAAGTCATATTAGAATATACCTGTACAAATGTCAGTATTGGAAGTAAGTAAATTTGAAGCACTGGAATCACTCCTAAATTACAGAGTTTTAGATAGAATATTTTATACATTTGAATACAAATAAGAAACTAGCTAATTAAAAAATACAAGCAAAATGTGTCTCCAAAACACTTAGATTTTGTGTCTTAAAAACTGCAATGTCATGTATTTTTT
This sequence comes from Temnopleurus reevesii, assembly GCA_036244855.1. Lineage (NCBI taxonomy): Eukaryota > Metazoa > Echinodermata > Echinoidea > Temnopleuroida > Temnopleuridae > Temnopleurus > Temnopleurus reevesii. The sequence continues at coordinate 94,345 of BQKZ01001463.1, forward strand.
TATGACAGCTGCCAGCATAATCAAATGATTAGATACTGCAAACAATAATAAAATGATACTTTTTAAAAGTACATACATATGAAATTAGAACTCGATAACTGACTCTGTGGGCGGCCATTAATTCTTGTCTGGTCTATTTCGAACGCCAATCATGATGCATTTTTTCCTCCAGGAATAAGGTTGGATTTCCATTGATAAGGACCTACATATAAATACCCTGCCTTTGTTGGGTATAATTAGTCATTGATCAAAAGCATTTGATTGGTTAGCTCTGCTTGGGTGATTACTGTATATTTGTTATCGCCTGAATTTTTTTTCTTTATTTTTCTTACCCAATACCCAAGTAAACAGCTCTGCATATTATATTTGACCTTCGTCGTCTGATCTTGTTTTTGCGCTTTTTTGTTGTTGTCAGTTTTTCATTGTTATGGTCAGGGTTTGTAGAGCACTGTGATCTTGTTTTCAAATTTGTAATTTTTCTCTCTTCATATTTTCACGTTTGATATACAAGCTCATATTTTCACGTTTGATATACAACCTCATATTCAGATTGGTTGTAGTTTATAACACTCTCTCCTATGTTGTCATTTCTTGTTAATTTTGTCCACATCTTGTCAATCTTTGCCAGAAACATAGGAGATATTTACCCTCACCAATTATTCTAATGTTGGTTTGTACTTAAGTCCATGAAATTTACACCAGGGTTAGTTATTGCAATAGTAATTATGGTAAAAAATTTGCATAGTATAAGCTGACCTTGCAACTGAACTTCTTATGATTAGATGGAATGTTTTATGTTTTAGACATTGACAAAGGAAATTGCTCCCACATTCATTGGTTATTTATGTTAAACTCTAAGCACATCAATTCTTTTTATTTGTTTCACATTCAAATCCATGAAACATTTGTTATACTCTGTTTTCAGTCGAAATTCAATCAATCTTCTGCTTAGAGTCATCTGTTCTGGTAGCTACCACAATTAAAAATCCTCTCACTTTGAGCATTCATATTAGATATGATTAAATTCCCCCTATGAATCGAGATCACAAAATGATCCTTCTGAGAATGCTCAAAGTATTTTTCCTAATTTTGTTTTACTATAGTCGCTAAGGAAACTCTGGACCTTATTCATTTTTTTTTAAAGATAGCAGATTGCAGAAACTATTCTGTAATATTTGTCATGAATATAGAACTTTGGGCTTCCCTAATTGTAAGAAGAAAGAAAATAAAAATATGCTGAACAAAGAACAGCCAAGCATTCAATAATATCATTGATATTAGGGATAATTTTCTAATTTTGCCAATGGTTCAGGTTGTTTCTGTTTTCTTCCATTCAGTTATTGTATATAGCACAAGTCGGAACTCTTTGGCCTACCTGTTCTCACTATAAAGCTCAGAATAACGGTAATAACAGTAATAAACACAATGGATTACTGAACCATATCTATTGTTCTAAGCCTCTGTAGAGATGGCAGTTTCCAAAGAGTTTTGTGCATGTGTGAAAAATGAATGATATATATATTTTTCTAATTTTTAAAAACCACTTGGAGGATTTTTCTGTTTTTTAATAAAAACAAAATTGAATTTGATATACTAACGTGGTCTATTATTCTTTGTTTGTGTATTTATTTGAATTGTAAAAAAGAGATATTTGTTTACTTATGAATGAACTTCAAAGTTTGAAAAACTTCTGCGAAGACATGAGAGTAAAGGAACAAGAATACTTCATTTTAAGATTCGGTCAAGATTGATGGAGAAAGAGGAATAAGTTGTAAGAGGAAATGATTTGTTTGATTAAAAGTGGAAAATGTTGAACAGATTGAGATATAGGTGTCACTTGTAGAATGAGAGAGAAATGGAATAGGATGGGTAAATGAAAGTGAAAGAGAATGAGAAGGAAAGAGATAAACGGAGAGGTAGAGAGAGAGAGAGAGTGAAAAAAAAAATATGCTGAGAGCAAGATAGAGATGGGGGAGAGTAAAGCAGAGTGAAAGATATGAGTAAAAGAATTTTGAATGGATGGAATAAGACGAAGGAGAGAGAGTGAGAGAGAGAGAGAGAGAGAGAGAGAGAGAGAAAGGGGGAGAAGGAGCATGAGAAAGCGAAAGATGGAAGGCATTATCAGAGCAAACAATAAAAAGAAAAATGACTATGAGTGGGACGAGGGGTGGGGGGAGAGCTAGAGAGAGAGATAAAGAGAAAGGGGGTTGGGGAAAGAAAAAGACTGGGAGAGTGAGAAAGAGATGGCGGCTAAAGTAGAGTAAGAGACAGATAGAGAGGAAAGTATTGCGTTTGATGAGGGAAGGAGGGGGAGAAAGGGGGGGGGGTTAAGAAATATAATGGGAAAGAAAGAAAGAGATGGAGGGCTAAGGAAGAGTGAAAAAGAGAGAGAAATAAAGAGAGGGCAAGAATGAGAGAGAGAAAAAGAAAATAGTTCATGGGATGATGGAGATAGAGAGAGAGAGCGCAGGAGGATGGTGCAAGAATTAGACCAGCAAAGAAAGAACAAGATAGAGGGCTAAAATATAGCAAGAGATTAAAAATTGAAAAACTATGGGATGAGGGAGAGAGGTTGAGAGAGAAGGGGGAAGAGTTAAGAAATGGGCTTGAATAGCAAGAAAGAGATGGAGGGAGAGGAGGAGAGGGGGGTGGGGGGAATGCTAGAAATTCAAATGTGAATCACCCAACGGCTTAGCCAAATCTTTTTCTCAGAGCATAGGGTATTGTTATCAATATGATTTCTCCCATGAGAAAAAATTTGGTTCAGCTTTTTGGCGACTCACATTTTTATGCATGCAGAATGATTAGCATCTATGTACAGGTGGTCACTATAGACAGATGGCCCCTTAGGTCCCCCCCCCCCTAAAAACAATTGTTTGATTGCCCTCCACCAACCAACCATCTAAAAGTGGCCAGGCCGGGCGGTGTTTCACCAAGTCGTTCTTAAAGTTACGCACGACTTTACGTTCGACTGGTACCAGTTCTTGCGCTGAATGCGCGTAATAATGTGAACCATTGCGCACAAGAAGGGGTACCAGTCGAACGTAAAGTCGTGCGTAAAATCTTGGTGAAACACCTCCCAGACCTGTATTTTTGGAACAAAATTGCATTTTGATCCAACTGCTACACAATAGTTGATTTGTTTTGCAACTTTTTCGCTTTGAATTTTTTCCCAAATGTCTAAAACAGCTAATCAAATAAAAAATCAAAATTATTCCCTGCAAACCTTCATAAATAGGCGACCTAATATTTCTTATATTGACAAATAAATTTATTGGATCGAAATTTCAAATAAAATAGATTCAGTATACAGTCTTATTCGATTGAAATCTGATTTTTGATTGGTCCCTGACTACAATCAATTTGATTGATTTGTCAATCTAAGGAATTTAGAGTGTATATGTAGCAAGCAAAAGATGTTTCCTTTTCTGTTCTGCAAAAAAAATATAAAATTAAAAAATTAATAAATTTTGATAAGATGAGGCCCCCTAAAAAGATGAAAGACATGTTTCATGTAGAAAATAAGACTAAGAATGGAGTAAAAAGCTGACCTAAAACGTCTGAAAATTACTTTTCAATTACTCCACTGAAAATTACTTTTCAAGTCATATTTTCCTTAAATTTCACTTATTTTTAGTGAAAGGTTAGAAAAAAAAAGTATAGATCTCAGGCATCCCCCAAAAATATTTCCCAAACGAGAAGGTCAAGAAAAAAAAAATTATCCCACCTGCTTGCTAAATGATCTAAATGGGGAATATACTGTATAAGCTGAAATTTTAGCGGTGGTTTTATTTTCGCTAATTTCGCGGCTTTGACCTCGCGAAAATTCCCACTCTGTATCATGCACATTCACATGTGTACAAACACTGTCAAAAACGTGAAAATAACAACACGCCAATGTGTCAAACTGGTCTGAAATCGCGAAAATATCTGTACGCTAAAATATTGGCTTAAACAGTAATCCATAGTTTGTCTTCTGTAATCATTGTGAAGGTTAGCACGAGGAGTTGTGAATTTTGTCCGATTTATCTGTCCTTCAATCTCATAGTGCTCTTTAAGTTGGCAGCACTGTGTGTAAATGGGGGTTTCGATGAGACCACATTGCAGTTCCCTTTTCGCATCATGAATTGATATATCAATTTTGGGATTTCCCCATCATTTTCAAACTGTATTGTACAACAGAATTTTATTGAATGTCATGCAAACATGGTTCTTCAAACGGGGAGGGCAAGGGAATCTCAGGTTTGAAATAATTTGTTATGAAATTTTTTTGAAGTTTTTTTAGACTTCAATATGTCTATTGTAGCTGAAGCATGCTTACACACATCCATTGTCTTATTTTTGTTTAAAAGTTTTAAATCTATTTGTACAAGGTATGATCCATTACTTTTCTCTTTTTTTTTTTGGGGGGGGGGGGTGTAATTGTCAGTTTCTTTGTATTGCCATCTCTTAACGCGCCATAAGTCATGAACCGGATGTTTGTGACTATTTTATGAGATAGTTTTTGTGTGATATGTATTTGCCTTATATAATTACTTTTAGCCCATCCCACTCTATTCGTGAGAAATTTAGCTGAGTATTTCTTTTTCTTTTTTGACTAATTATGTGATAATTGTTCATGTTATTCACACTATTGGTCGGTTAATTTCAGAATGCTAATTTCCTCACTTCGAAGTACCTTCAAATGGGGTTAGTTTTTTGTACAAATCTGTTTTCATTGGTTTGCAATGTAAACTCATTGTTATCAATGAACTTCAAACTAAGTACCCAGATTTAAAAAGTAAAACTTAACCAATGGCATCAACCAAGAAAACACAATTTAAGAAAATAGGCATATCTTTTCATTCACTGAACTGGTGCAACACCTGTTGACATTTTCCCACAGAATAAGAGAGAAGGGAATTTCTTTTGTGTGCATTTAGCTACTGTAACTGCTTCAATGGAAGTTGTTTACTTTGTCCAAATCCTTTGCCCCTTCTGCTCACAGTGTTATACATTAGAAGGCACAAAATGAAAACTCTGCATAATTATTTTCAATTTTCGCTTTGTCTTTTTACCAGACAGGGAAGTCTTCATCCAGAAATCCTTTGTCTATTCATAAAATGTACCAGAATAGGCAGGTTTATTATTAGATGCAAATTTTATGCATATCTCTAACACAACCAGAAAGCTTGCCCGAGGCTTGCCCGACATAGCAACAAGTAATGTATGCAAAGTGGATTCCAATTATTGGATTCCAATTGGATTCCAATTATTGATATTGTTATCAACCGGTCTATGGAATACCACGTAACTATGTTAAAAGCACATAAATTTGAATATATAAGTAAACCCACCTATTGAAATAGAATTGTAAAAAGTATGCCTGTGGACAATGGCCATTTCTTTCTGTCTGAATTTGAAACAAAAGCTTAACAAACAACCAGGTGTATCCAGGGGTCTGAGGAGTAGGGCGCTCCTAGTAATATTTTGGATAACAGCAAAGCAAGTATTAAGTAAAGAAGAAAAAGAGTGGATTACAAGAAAGCAAGTATGAAGACATAAAGAAAAACAAAGTAATTCAAAAGTGAAACTCTGTTTTTTAATCATGTTTAATTTTTAATAGCTTGCACCTTTGCTCCAGTCAAGGATGTCGTATTCAAAATAATACCTTTGTCTATTCATAGAATATATTTCATACTGGCAAAAAAGAGTAAATATAAGAAAAAAAGAAGAAAAAATGTCTGTCTTCTATGGCAATTTTCCCTGTCTGAATTTGAAGTAAAATTTGATGAATATAACTTATACCAAACAGATTTAGCCGTGAAGAAAACAAATTTTCATAGATGTAGACACCACACAACTTCCTTTGATTTACTCACTAACCCACTTCTAGGACGTTATCAAAGTGGTGTCTGATTGACCTTTTTTCACAAGAAAATGACATCATTCTCGAGGAAAATAAATCACTGAAACTACCACACATGAGTAAAGGGAGTAATTTTGCAATTAAAGATTTTTCACCACAATTGCTTAAGAAAGAAAAATGCACAGAAAATTGCAAATTCAGTGAATATATCTATAACCGTATAACTGCACACTGAATGTCCACACTGTTCACAAAAAGGGAAACTGTTTGAAAATTACCCATTTTAGATTTAAAAAAAAATGTTCATAAAAATTTATAGGACAAACCTTACTTATATCTGATGTAGACTGCTCAAATATGATGGAATGATAGCTAGAACAGTTGTACTTTTCACCCCCAAAAATCTTTACAAATTGAGATATTTTTGGTATGAAGCAGTAAAGATGAGTCATATAAAAGATAAAGATCTTTTTTATGATTGGATTGTCAAAGGAGACTTGTCTGTATGTCAATGTATGAGTAAACATGAATGTTGTGCATTGTAATGATTCATCCTATGCTCACAAAGCCGTGATGTAATTGATCAGACGGCACTAAATGAGACAGAAAGGTTATTCATCAATACTACATCTTCGTTTTGATCAATATGCCATTCAGTTCTGTGTTTGTGGGTTTTTTTTCTCAATTGAAATGATTTTTTCATTATCATCACCATCATCATCATCATTGTCATGATCATCATTATCTTCTTCATCAGCATAATCATCATCCCCTTTATCATCATCATCATGAACATCATCATTTTCATCATAAGTAGCACCGCAATCATCATCATCTTCATCATCATCCTAATCATCATTATTATCATCCTAATTATCATCATCATTATTACCCTAATCATCCTCATCATCATCATCATCATCATCATCATCATCAACAACAACAACAACAACACCATCATCATTATTATCACAATTATACATCACTATCATCATCATTGATATCGTCATCATCACTATTATCATCACGATCACCGTCATCATTGTCATCATCATCATCATCATCATTAGTCTTTCATTTAGCACACATAACATAGAGTAATAGGCAGCACAAAGTAAGAACTAAGTAGATTTCTGCTTGGCGGCTTTCATACCTCATCCTTATCTCCATGAGACTATTTCTATCCTTCAGAGGAAAATTTACCATGAAATTTATTAAATGTACCTAAATCTAAACTTGTAGGAGGACATCAGTCGCTAACTAACAGATTTTATGCTTCAATGGATGTACAAGATGGCCATGGAGACAAATTGCACCAAATGCTCGAGAAATTGTTTGCTAGATATTAATCCAATCAACAACTGGATTTTCACTCTCTCTTTCTCACTCACTCGCACACACACGCACATTCTTTCTCTCTCTTTTTCACTCACTCGCACACACACGCACATACACACCTACAGACATTCTTTCTCTTTCTTTCTCACTCACTCGCGCACACACACGCACATTCTTTCTCTCTCTTTTTCACTCACTCGCACACACACGCACATACACACACACACACACACATTCTTTCTCTCTCTTTCTCCCTGATTGTTTCCCTCATTCGTTTAATTCTTTAAACTGCGGTTAAAATATTCCTACCAATATCCTACATATATGAAGCTTGCGCGTCATTACATTAGATTAATATCTATCTGCTCAGTAATCATCTCTGCATTCCACTCTGTAGGGTGCAGCAAATAACTTTAATCATTCTACTGACTCACATAGAAGAAAAAATTAATATAAGATTGTCTTTTCTTCCATACCATCGTGATGCTGCGATTTTTTTTAAAACCATTAATTGACAAGTTTATCATGAAATGGAGATAAACTTTAGGGAATCATGAGTTTCTTCAGTGGAGAAAAGATTTGAAAAGATCTGTTTCAAATTCACAAACTGTAACATTTAACTATTTTTCAAATTCACATCAATTTCTTACATTTGTCAAGTCGAAAAATGATTTGCGATTGCGGCAATTTTCTTGTGAGATAATTCTGCAATGGAGAAAAAATTTGGAAATATTTGTTTCAAACCACAAACTGTAACATTCATGATCTTGTCAAATTCTCAGCAATCTTTACATTTGACAAGTTGAAAAAGGATATGTGATTGCATGTCAACTTTCTTGTGAGATGATCGATGGAAGAATGATTTTGGACTGTTTAGGAGAATCATTATTTAGTATCAATTCTAAGCTGGATCATTCATCATTTTTTGAATTCTCATCAATCTTAACCCGATGACATGTCGAGAAATGAAATCCTATTCAACTGGTATTGTTGGCCTGTTTGTATTAGAGGAGAGCGAAGACTCCACTCCCATCAGTTTTAGTTAATTTGATTGCATCATTACCTGTCGATGGCGGTCGACGCTGATGATGTACATGCGTGTACAGTGCAGTTTGATCAAGGCTCGTTTGAGCAAACAGCCCGTGTATCGCGTGCAGAAGGCCAAGGGGATGGGCGGAGGGAAAGGAGGACTTCGCAAGCAAGAAGAGCCATGGATTAAACATGGCCGCAAAACACACACCTGTAATTACCCATGGTGCCTCTCTCTCCCTCTCGCTCCCTCTACCCCACTCACCAATCAATGCCGCTTAATCTCGGCTGTCCGCACAAATTGTGGCGAGCGCTGGGAGACGAACCGACTGCGCTGGGCGGGCGGGTCGAGCAGGGGGCTAGCTGCAGGCAGGGCATGGCGCGAGCGGATTGCGAGCGATTCATGCGGAAGATGACGCATTCGAGGCAGTTGTCGCCGTTGCCATGGGTGATGGTTTCTCCGATAAGGTCACGGTCGCCAATTGGCTGACCTCAGCTCCGTGGTTGATAATTAAAAATGCTGCCTGATAGCTGCTTGCTTGCGACAAGGCTGCTCTGTGTAATTGTGTCACTCGTGTGAGTAATTTGCCCTGGATAGAGCTGGCAGGTTAGGTACATGTAGGTCTTTATCCAGAGAATATTTAAAATAATCAATTTTCAGTCAAGGTTAATTATTATACAAGAAGCCAAGTGTTGTTTCCCTCTAGAAAAGGTCATCCAGTACAGTCAGTTATCCATTCAAATTTTAATTCCAGTATGGTGGTTTGTGATGCTCGTAACAGCGAATATTAGTCAGGGCTGACCAAATCCATTGAAATCCTTGATTTTCATGGGATGAGAAGCATTGTTGACATGGTAACCGTCAGAGAAAGACTACTTGTCGCTGTGATGAACTTCATGAAAGTGTTGCCTTTCAACAGGAAGGTAGTAGGTTCAAATCCCACTCATGGCACTAATTTCCTTCAGTAAGAAAGTTTGTTAAACTGAAAGAGTTACCCTGGGTAAATAAAACACATTTGTTATTGTTATTTATAGAGGTAGAACCATTGATTGATGTATGGAGGGATCATGATGTACCTGTAAAGCGTGAAATTCCAGAAAGAAGATTAGTAGCTTTATTGTCCATTAAATGACGTAGATGAAAATTTGTTCCTCTTTCACAAAAACATTCTTTTCTACCCATCATATGAATTTATACTTTCAGTATCCAACACACATACATGTACATTCAATACTTTGGGTTAAATTCAATTCAATCTTTTCAGATCAATTTCCATTCTATTTGCATTTATTTGCATTTATTTGCAAGACCGATTTTGACTTTACATGCATGAACATGAACATATATATCAAGACCCTTTTGGCGTAAGGCCAACAATTTAGAAAAAAGAGCAATACTTTGAAATCTTTTGTGACGGATTAAAGATTATCTCAATCCAAGTCAGTCAATTGGATTTTTCACACAAGATATAAAATGTCATCTCAATACACTTGATTTTGATGAAAAAAATTACTTACATAATGTATATTGCATTGTGACAAGTTTAATGTATAAATTTTTAAAAACGATGAGGAAGGGAATGATTTGATTTAAACATAAAGCAAACATTCTTTGTGACAATGATTTGATGCATGTTAGTGGGTAAAAGACTTTGACTGGTCTCAGTTCGAACAGTTTGAACATTTTGTACTCTTTTCTTTAGTTGTTCAGGGAATAATTGCACCCTTTTTTTTACATATGATTAGCAGATTTAGACATTGAAGAAACATTTTTAACACTTTGCTGTACAGTTCTATGTGAAAAAGTTCCTAAACAACACATTTTGTGTGTAGCAATCATGCTAATATGCATAACAAATTGTGATGCAATTGAAGGAAAAATATTCCCTGCTTGTTTATTTATTGTCTCATTTGTTTGTTTATTCATTCATTAATTTGTGCATTAGTCTATTTAAAATAATGGTCAATGGACATCCATGAGGTTTGTTCAAAACATTAACGACATCAACAGCTTTATGAGTATACATATTGTGTTGCATAAAATATGGTCTGAAAAAAAAACGTGCTTTCAATTGTTGTAATATTTGATGAATTATTAGAATCTCATTGTCTATTTTATCTCAATACCCTATATATTTGTAGCAATGTTTGTATTTCATCACAAAAAAAGTGTCTCAATGCAACTAAAAACACATTTTGATCAATACTGAAAGAATTTGAGAATAAAGTACAAAAATGGGTTTGTAAATTACATTTCTTATCAAGATGAAAAGAACAAAAAATAAATTACTAATCACTATCTATGTGAAATCTCCTAGTGACAATGCACATTCACATTAATCATTACGCTTACGGTATATGTTTATGTTCTGCCACCAAATAATGGTTGGAAAAGGGGAAAAGGGGAAGAGATCGAGGAGGGAAAGAAACAAAGGAGAGGGGGAAGGAGGGAGGTAGGACGAAGAATAAGAAAAAGAAGAGAAGGGATGGGTGAAGAGAGAGAGAGAGAGAGAGACAGACAGACAGAGAATCTGATGAAGGGGAGGATAGAGGGAGGGAGAAGGTGTATGAAATGACTGAGTTGACAGAAGTTATACATTTCAAAGAGATTTCAACAAAGTTATTCATGAGAAATCATTTCATGCTACAGAAAGAATGGCCAATATGAAATCTCCTTGTACAAGTTTAAATAAAGTCATTCATTTTGTTCAAGTTTTCAAAAATTTACAGAGAATTTAATCTTAACAAAAAGGTTGAAGTTATGCATAAGCAAAACCTGTTCCTTATTTCACTTTCACTTATAGTGTTTTGAACATTTCCCACATTTTGCACCCTTTTTGCTTGTTTCCACCATTTCCTATAGAGGTTGGATTTCTATCCCAGAACTCAAAGTTATCAAACATCCTGAATCTAATTTGTTTTCACAAGTTTTTCCTTCTTTCCAAATTTTGGTGTGCTTATTACACTGTAATATTTACTTGTTCTTAAACAATCTCATTCAAGATATCGAGACATAAATCTATATATGTCTAGCCCCATTAAAGCACACTTATTGCAATATAATATCTGCACACGTCTGATCACAATACTCCTATTACTATCAATTACAGAACTGTGGAAACTTTACACTGGGACATATGTAGGCAAATTGCTGCTTATTATAAGTGCTTTAACCCTAAGTTGGAAATGCAATGCAATACCGCCTCAGGGACATGAGGATGCATAATGGATCAAGGGGAAACATTTTGAGCTCGGTAAACGGGCCGAAGGGAACGAGGGGAGGGTCAGAAGCGAAGAATGCGCGAAAACGGGACTAAGAATAGCGCGAATGGATGGAAGAATGCAGGGCCTTGGGCGTATTTGTACATGATATATGATCTGCACACAAGCGAGACTTTGGGCCATTGTCTAGGGCAGGTGATCCCCGTTGAATACCATTCGAAGCCCGATTAGTGCCGTCTCGCGACACGAGTGAATGCGTAAGGTCTCGTTAACCCGCTTGTCACTGGATTTTTTGGCGGGTTGGTCGCGGAGATGAGCACATTTGCGGTTGGACTAGTAGGGAATTTGGCAAAGATTATGTTTGTGTATGATGCATGAAAATCAATGGATGGTTCTGCATGATAAAATAGAGCAAATATTTGCTTTAATGACACATATTTTCTCAGTAATCGGACTATTAGTTTGGTTATAATTTAGTAGGCATTCACAAGGTTTTCAGAGCTCTCCACACACAAAAAAAAATATTTTTTTTAATGTTCAGTTGACCTCCACCAACGGACCCCTGAAAATGACTTGGCCTGAACATTTGTTTGCACTTCTCACTGAAATTTAAGAACACCCCAAGGATAACCATGTGAAATAAAACCTGAAAGTCATTTTTAGATGGTCCTTGACTCTGGAATCCCTTTAAAACTCTCATATTCTTTATGAAATAGAAGAAAGAGAAACTATTTTTCCAATTGATCAAGGCTATCTTTAAAAAAATGGCAGTTATGGACCACCAAATTTTGGTTGTTTTTTTTTGCCTAAGTTTCCGTCACCCCGCATCCGGCACGTGATCATGATACAGTATTTTTCTAATGATCTGGATTGTTATTGGCCAGCTACGCGACTCTGCGAAAGGGATGTGCAACATTTGGCCAATCGCAGAATGTACATGTACATTACGTAAATGCTATGTTGTAATGCTGCACTGTATGCGGTGTGACGTGGCCTTAAGTCTGAATTCTAACATTTTGCTCTGGGAAGTTTGCAAATCATTTTCCCTTTCATATGAAAAACTCTTGTTTCGAGTAACAAAAGTGAATGCAATTAGTTCAATGCACAATGGTCAAAATGAATTTTGGGCCAAACAGACAAACGTTTGATAAACAGATGCGAATAAATGATTTGAATGTAATTATAGATTTCCCTTAATTAGATTTTAGTCATGTAAACCATATTGTGCAATCAAGGAGATAGGAGAGTAAATCTCCTTGGTGCAATGTATTACAATAGCTTATTCTTCCTGTAAATAGAAAATGACAGATTGTTTGCTGAAAATTTGTTGCCCATCTTACAGGCATCCAATCGCTATTATACACATCGTAAGAAGTGTGATTATCAAGTTTACAACCACTAGAGAGGTATTTATCTTTGCAATTCTCTTTTTATTTTGCTTTTACTTATAACACAAACTCGAGCAATCATTATTATGTTATTCAATTTATCCTTACTTTCAACTATCAGATTTTGAAAATTCATGCTTGAATTTGACAGATCTTAATTTTCATAAGTAGCGCAATCCATTAGGGATTTGAAATTTATCCATTAATTTGGTCCCCGCACTGAACTCCGGCAAAACATCATGTTTTGCGTGCTCTCATGAAATTTATGATTATCTTCTAAATGTCATTGTTGCTATTAATCATCCGGCGGCTGTGGGTCCGAAAGTAATGTGATTTGTAAGTGTACTTAATGTGTTTTAGGTTCGGATTGACAAACAGGAGGAGACGATACCCATTTAAATATTGGTCTTGACTATGATATGTCTTTTAAACTAGGGGGGATTGAAATTGGAGGGGCTGTGTTTCATAATATATTAAAATGATCTTTAAAAACTTCCATATGATAAAATCTCAAAATTGCATGGTGTATTAAACATTCAAATAGGTCTTGTTGTTGTACTTTGTGGTGTAGGCTAATTCTTCAAGAAATAGTCCTGAAAAGCAGTGAGCAAAAGTTGAAAAAGATATTTAAAAACTTCACATTCCCAGTGAACTCGTCTTCATGTGAACTTTCCATGAGCAATGAGAGAACCAACTTTAATAAGGGTGCAACTGCAAGCCTATTTGATTGAACACTCTCATATATGTTAACGCACATTTTCTGAAGAAAGTTGGGGTTGCTAGCCACACAGCCCTCATTCCTTCCTTTTTTTTTTTAAGAGAAGTATGATGTCATTGAAGTTCACACCCCCCCCCCCCAAAAAAAAAAAGGAAGTGTGTTCCTGCAGGTATGTTTTTTGTTAAAAATAGTGTCCTATAGATGCATCTCATTAAAAGTCATATCATGAAATTTGATAACATAATTCATTATCTGTTTTATAAACTGGTTGTAATACACAGCAATGTTGCATAATTAGACAGAAACCCCAATAGAGCAACAATTGCATTGATGTTAAAACAGACATGCTAAAGTTAGACCTATAATTATGCTTAAAATGTAATGATTTTATGCAGCAAGTCTGTATATTCTATCAAGTTTATAAAGTGGGGGAACTAAATGTATATCTAAGTCTTTGAATAAATATGATATGCAAGAAACCTCCTTTTGAAAATGAAAGATGAATTATAAAAGCCTGGGAATATGATTTCTGAATGAGAGATATTTAAAATATTCATGTAATTGCAAGGGGGATGGTTTTGTGCAATAAACACATAGACCGTACTCTTGCTGGTTCATAAAGTGAACAACTAATCAATAAGCCTTCAAATATATTTCTGAATGAAACGAAACTGAGAATATGAGTCTAATAATAGAAAATATATATCTGACATGAATATCTTTTCTATCAATCTCATGCAGACCTATTGTATATTGACTTTCATAGCGTATTGATAAAAAATGGCCTCTTTTCCCAAGCTCGGGAGAATCCTATTGTTGCAATCATTTTCAATTTCTAAAGAGCATTATTTGAACAGGACGGGTGCGTGTCATGTTGTGGAGTGGCGGAGTAACGATTTTTACTCTTGGTTCGTGTTGCCTCCAGTTTTGTTAATTAGTCTCTTAGTATAGACTGTATTCTGATGAATAGAACATATTTTTCTAAATGCCTCAACTTTTATTTATCTATTTTATTTTATTTATTAGTTTTATTTCAATAGGGTAGCTCCATCAGTTGTCTTGATACTGGTTTCTGTAGAGGCCATGCAACAACGACAAAAACCCAGAAGAAAACTAGAAATAGATACAAATTTGTACAAGCAATGAGCAGGAAACGGAGAAAGAATATTGATAAATGTAATCAATAATCCAGGAAAACAAAATTATGGGTTATAAAACAACACAAGAGGCCAGTTCAATGAAGAAATAAGCTATAGAAATAAGGTATAAAGTGGCGTTGTTGCTGCCAGGAATATGGCGCTCGTCAATATGTATATGCTTGCTGCCATTTCTGCAGATGTCTAAAAAAGAAATGAAAAAGCTCAATGCAAGATATCAAGTGCTCTTGCATCTACTCTTGAAATAGATTAAAATGCTTTTTTTTATAGGTAAATCTGTCAAACTTTACAGATATTAGTATTATGTCTTGTATGCCAGGGCAGTATAGTTTTCTATTTTCTTTTTTTTTTCATAACACTATAACCGAGCAAATTTAAATGAAAACTATATACATGTAGTTTGTTTTCACATTAGGTGCCAGTCAGCCATTTGGTTGGCAATAAAAAGATGCATTAGAACATAAAAACAGTGGATTGCCATCTATGATTATGCACATGGTCTCATTTTTTGTCTTCCAACACAGCTCAAGGATCCCCACAGTAGAAAATCCTGAAAACGTTTTTGGAAAGTCAGGGAAATTGGAAAATTTATAAAAAAATAAAATCATGGAAAAGTCGTGGAATTTCATTTATGTCTTGACTAGGGCAGCTTTCCAGTTTGTAATGTCTCAAACTCTCATGAGGGGAGATGGAGCTGGAGGCCAGAAAAATGTACATGTATGTACATTGGGGAAGCGTGCAAGAAAAGTAGTCATGGATAAGAGCAATTTAGTCAGGGAAAACTCATAGAAAAGTCATGGTATTCTGTTTTCAAATTTCTTTAGGAACCCTGATAGTTGATAAATGACATTGCTCAGAGTCTTCTTTTTTTCTCAGGTTTCAGACACTGTTGGGCAATAAAACCAAACACGATATAAACTCTTTCAAAAAAATTAAGTCGAACGCAGATGATAGATCCGTATGCTGTGTATTCAACAGCGCAGACACAACAATGACAAGCCAGTTCCGATTTCAATAGCATTACAAAGGAGCATTGAATTTGCGCTCGACTTAGTTTTTCGGAAATAGTTTATTACTTACTTAATGTTACTTACCAAATGTCTGCGCTCACAGACTAGCTAACTATGGGGGCACCCAACCATGGTTTATGGGACCTTTTATGCACTCTTCCTATGGGGGCCGTAGAACCATAATTGTATTATTCAAATGTGAAATGATTGGCTTATTTGATCAGCACTGCATCCATCTGTCCTCCGATTGTAGATGTCGACCCCATCGGTCATTCTAATTAATCAACCGACCCCCTCTTTCGGGCCTCATCCCTTTTTTTTTTTCTCTCTCTGCAGTTTTGCTTCCGTTTTGCCCTCCCCAAATTAGCGACAGATAAATTATGGATAACAATTTGTCGTAATAGACTTTTGTACTTGTCTCTTTGATGTGGTGTGCACATATTTTTTGCCATCTCTTCCCAATATATTATGTGAGATTGAATGGTGAAGTTG
>BQKZ01001464.1:17056-29332 GCA_036244855.1 Temnopleurus reevesii
GATAAGTGAGGACCCCCCCCCCCTCCTTTCCTTTTTTTTTTGTTGAATTGCTTGTCAGAAACACGCCCATCTGGAAATATAGTCATCAATAGCCCTGATTTTCATTAAAGATTCCCTCATTCATGACATTGAGGCAAGAGAACATGTAAATTATGTGTAATTATCTGTGAAAAAGAAAACATGACAAAGATTTATGAAAACTTTGAAGTTACTGCATGATTATAAAACAAACCAGCATGTTTCTTTTTCCCTTTGACAAAAAGGAAAGAGTACAAAGAGCATTACAAAATCTTTTTAATGATCAACCATTAGGAAGCACTCTCGACGAATTGCAGGAGGAATTCTACTTGTTTTTAGATAAGCTAGCCTGCAAGGTTCTATGAGATAATGAATAACTTCATTTTTCTCATGAATATGCCGGGATCCTAGACTATTAAAATAGAAAAGTTGGACAGTGCCAAGATAATGTCCAAGTATACTCTCCAGAGTGGGACGGAATTGCGACTGATTTGCAGTTTATTTGCAAGTGAATGAAACTTTCGAGGAACACCCCCAGAAGTATTCTGGCACCACTGTGATAGTATGGCAAACCATACTACTACTCATAGAAATTTACACCCCTTGCCTTCTCCTTTGTAGGTTTATTGCACACAAGCAAACAGCATGACACCATGTACCTGAAATATTTCTTAAATTTTATTTCATCCCTTTATGGCTAGGAGCGGAAAAAGAAAGAAGAAGAAGCAAAGAAGAAAGAGGAAGAGAAGAAGAGAAAAGCAGCCGAGGAGGTAAAGCACGCCCTCTATAGTTTGCACAGCACAGCACAGCATCTTCATGCACAATTCAAGCTTCATAGCAGGCTGTATATTGCATCCATTAATTTGTGCTTTTGTAGTGTTATCCAACCTCTCTTATCTGGTCCTCATTTATAGGAATATCTTTATTATCAGACATGATCTCGAAAAGATTTTTCTTACATTTCATTTTGAATTGAGAGTCAACTATAGGTCATATTCATTAAAGATCCAACAATGTACATTCCGTTTTGAATATTATTTGCATATTGTACATTCACATTAGATTTTCCTCGGAGTAAAATGCATTTCAGACATGCATCATACTCAAATTGGCAGCTTACTCTACTCCACATTATTTCTCCCATTTTCATTTCAGTATGTTTATAAAAAAAAGTTGAACTTTTTTGTCATGAAAAGATTTGGCTTTGTAAGCAATGATTGAAGATCAGTAGCTCATCACCCCTAAAACTATGGATGATAAAAGTATGCTAATGCCATTGACATTGTTCCCACTCTAGCTGGAAAACCTGGAAAATGATTTTCATTTTTTACAGTCAGAGAAAAATCCTGGAAATCTTTGTAGAAATTTTAATTTACCAATCAGATCATATGACAAAATTTTCATCTGGTAATTGATGATGCATCAAAGTACATTGAAATGAGTGAATCAAATTGACAAATTACTTGCGGAGTTTGAAAATTCACCAGGGAGAAATCAGAAAAATAGGATTTTTCTTCTCCTCAAGTAGTGGGAACCCCTATTGAGTATTGCCATTTTCATACATGGCCAGAGAACAAATGGTGGACTGTAGGAAAATCTAGATTTCGTTTAGACATACCTCTTTCTTTTTCGTTTGCTATATAATTGCTTTTCAGGTGCATGGCATGTGATACAGCATAGTCGTCTTTAGTAGAAGGTAGAATGTAGCTGGGGTCATGGTTGCACATAGAGTATTTTTCTAGTTCTTTCTTCTTTTTTTTTTAAATTTGATTTTATTGGTCACATTAAAGCCCAGGTATAGTTTTGGTAAAGATGAAGAAATGTGAATTTTGGGGATGTTTATCATGACATATAATTCTTATACACATTTTGAGACCATAGCATATTTTTTTACGAACTTAATCTTTTGAAAATTTGAATTTGACCGTTAAATCATATTTAGTGCCCTCTCTTGGTAATAGCATTATTTTGCATGTTATCGAGCATAAACAAAGTTATTTCCGAGATTTGACAATAGAATGATACAGAGATATACACTACAATTAAATTATAAAATTTTCATCCAATTCTGAGCATGGGAAGCTGTCATTTATCAAAAGAGAAAATATTGAAATAGCGTGGTGCAGCACCACACTAAAAAAATTGCACATTTTAGGTTATAGCTTTTCCCAAACTCGTTCATTTTTCGCACAATCTTCTGTGCAATATGTTTATGATGCTATATTTCATTTCATATAGATTTAAAGACAAGATCTGGTAAGAAAAATATTTGCTTTTACCAAAACTGTACTTGGGCTTTAAGTAAGTGCATACAATGCCATAAATTACATCACAAATAGAATCATATGATTTTGTGGACGGTTTATTGAGTTCCATAAATCTTTGCTACAATCATCACAAATAACACAGTCAATATAAACTATTTCCACAAGATAAAGTTGGCCATGGACAATAGATCCGTACGCCATGTATTGAACTGTGCGGACACAACAATCACAAGCTGATTCCAATTTGAATAGCATTACAAAGGACTACTGAATTGGAATTCAATTTATTTTTTTGGGGAAATAAATTATATCGTGTTAAATGCTCAGATAACTCCAAACATCCACATGCTACAGTGCATCAAAGAGTCCTGACTCACACTGTAAAAAATGTTTTTTTTCAAATAACATAGCTACATATATTAATGACATTTATAAAAAGATGGGCAAAACATTGTCATTTACCTTTTTGTTTGTAGGTTATAATCTTATCTTTTGTATAAGGTTGAATGTAGCTTGGGTCATGGTCGCATATAGATTTTTTTACAAATATGTTGCCTCTTAGGTGTACTAGAGCACTTTTGTCAAATTGCACCTTTACATTATATTAAAATAATCTTCTTTTATCTTGCATTAGAGGCAGTTTCCTCTAGCTGTAATAGTGGAAACCAGGAGGGCATATCATGAAGCTTGTCGCCAGCGACAATAAGTCAGAGCTGACTAATTCAATGAAATCCTTGAATTTGATTGGATGAAAAGCACTATCACTGACTTTTGTTGTAGTAACTGTTATGAAAATGACTCCTTATCACTGGCAACTAGCTTCATGAAATGGCCTCTCCTTGTCAAACCCTAATGGGGATGATTTTAAGTCTTTCCTTCAGCATGGTATGCAATAGGTCTGAAACGTGACAAGCTTGTGTCATAATCGGGAAAGGGTTGGGAAATGAATCAAGCAATCTTCCAAAAATGTGCACTTTGATAGTGGTCAAAATAGTTTATAAGGCTTGTGGGGTGTTGCTCAAAATCAATTACAAATCAACGGCAGCTTTGTAAATTGCAACGCGCATGTTCATTCGCGCGTGGTGTGCGCATTTAACAATACGCGCATGAAACAATGATTTTGATTGGCGCGTACTGATCAACTGCAACTTACGATCAATTGCAACCTTTGAGCAACACCCCGTATAAAGTTAGATTTTCTTTTTATAGATTTTTTTTTTAATTTTAGAGTTATGTGCTTGTATTGATTTGTAAATACTTCAATAATTTTAGCTTACTTTTTTCCCTTGTGCCTTGTAATTGTATGCAATAAACGATTGTTTGTCTGTTTTGTTTGTTGTAATGTAGTATATTTTGTGTTTCCTTTGTTTTTACTTTTTGTAGCTGCTTCAAAATTCATTTATTTTGCTTTAGATTGAACCTATTTTTTGCATTATTGCTGATGCATTCTTCAAGTATATTATATTTTTTTTTAAATGTCTTTTTGGTTTTGTATGTTGAGATATTTACTTTTCATCTTTTGTTTTGTTACCATTCTTTTTCAGATTTGGTCGCACCTACTTAATGTACAATTTCTATCATTGCACCTCTAGTTTTTCTGATGTCATCTTTCTTCACTTTTCAATGTTATAATTAATGAATGATCTGACATATACATCTTATGTCTTAATTTATTTGTATAATAATATTTGTTTAATTGTTATCCATGAACAATAGAAAAGTCCCATCATGTCAGAATTTTATTTCACTGTTTGAATTTACCTTCTAATTCATTTTGTGATTCTTCTATCACTACATTCCTTATGGTCATTACAATTCATCCATTTTTGTATAATTTCACCAATGTCTTGACCAGTATAATTATGTTATATAAAAATATGACTAATCTATTGTCATGAAAGCCTTGTCAAATTCAGAGCCAGGGTTTTCAATAGCCTGCTATTTAACAACTAAACTAAAGCCCCAGTCACATAGGGCCCCAAAGCAACACGATTCGACAAGACTCGTTGTTCGCAGGCAGCTACACTGTAACTATGAACTGAACACAGAGTCTTGTTGAATTGTGTTGCTTCCGGGCTTCTATGTGACTGGGGCCTTAAAGTATTCCTTGTTCTCATATTGTTCTCTAATGTTGGTATTAAACATTGGGTTTGTTATTTATTATTCCCAATCTACATGTACCTAACTCTTTAACTTCACTAATATTTTGTTTCAGGAACGACGGAAAAAGGAAGAGGCAGAAAAGAAGAAAGCTGCAGAGGTACTTCCATTTATTCTCACGTTCTGTCAATCATACAATTCTTTCTATCATAGATTCTTTCAATTCTTTTCAGTATTCTCACGTTCTATCATTCATATATTCTTTCTATCCTAGATTATTTCAATTCTTTTCAAAATTGAGTCGGTTTCTGCTATTGTAGAAGTACTTCCTTTTTATTCTCACGTTCTGTCAATCATATTCTCTCTATCCTAGATTTTTTCAATTCTTATCAATATTGAATTGCTTCTTATTCTCACGTTCTGTCAATCATATATTCTTTCTATTAAATAGATTCTTTCAAGTCTTGTCAATATTGAATCACTATCTGCTATTGAAATATGTGAAGGGTCTTCAACTGTGACATCTGTTGGGTTTCCTATACTTCCACTAGAACCATTTCTGTAATCATTATAATGGAATTAATCAATGAAGTAAATGTTCGTAAATTTAACACTGTTGATTTATAATAATTCCAAATGAACTTTTCACGATCTCAAACATCCATGCTGTATCTTTTTTTTTGTTTACTAATCTTTTTGTTCTATTCATAATTAACTCAATCCAGCAGGGTTTTTGTACCAACATTAATCAATTAAAGATTCTAAGATATATTTTAACCACAAACTAATCTCAAAATAATGATGATTTCACACAGGAATTTAAAGATTGAGCTCACTTATTCCAACATTTTCCTTAATAGATTTCCTATGTCAAGGGATCTTGGTAAGGGTCGTAGTGATAAGCTTAATCAAGACTTTTCTAATTTTAAAACTTTTACTAACTTCAGAGCTATATAGAAAGTATATAGCAATTCTAATGAATAAGGAAATCACAATCCATGAAGGTTTTGTGGAGTGAAATGAATTTGAAATTAACCACATATGCAGAATATTCCCATTATTATTAAAATATTGCTAATGACAATTATACTAGAAAATGCTGAATTGAAAATAATATTAAAGCAAGCTATTGCTGCTTTTTAATGAATGTATTAAGATTATTTATTTGCCTAACAAATTTTAATGATGGAAATGAAAAATAAGCAGGCTTGTTTTTTTACAAACTGGGCCCCGTAACAAAAAGGTTTGCGATTTATCGCAATTTCATTTTGCGATCAATTGCAAACTTTAGTACATGATTTGCCATAGACTAGCGATTGATATCAATCGCTATTAGATTAGCGATAGATCGCTAACCTTTATGTTACGGGGCCCTGGATGAACAAAGACCTGTACTATTTATAAACAGAAAAACTGCAGCTTGAAATGCTATTTTAATTTCTAACTTAGCTCATTAATGCTTTCAATGCTCCTTCTAGTCGGCAAAGTCGGATGATGCCCCCGCCCCCGCCCCCGCAGCAGATGAGAAAAAAGATGCTGCCCCTGCGGGAAAACCCAAGCCCAAGCTTGGGGGCAAGCTTGGCAAGCTCACAGCCGGTAGAAAGAAGAATATCATGGTAAGATTTGTTGCCATGGAGACGTTGTGTTCTATGCATTTGTGGTAAAAGTTTTAGAGTTGTGAGTACATACTGCAGTCAACTCCGCCAAAGTCGAACTTGTCTAAGCTTGGCAAGCTCACAGCCGGTAGAAAGAAGAATATCATGGTAAGATCCGTTGCCATGGATACGTTGTGTTCTATTGATTTGTGGTAAAAGTTTTAGAGTTGTGAGTATATACTTCAGTCAACTCCGCCTAAGACGATCTTGTCTAAGCTTGGCAAGCTCACTGCCGGTAGAAAGAAGAATATCATGGTAAGATTTGTTGCCATGGAGACGTTGTGTTGTATTTATTTGTGGTAAAAGTTTTAGAGTTGTGAGAATATACTTCAGTCATCTCCGCCAAAGTCGAACTTGTCTAAGCTTGGCAAGCTCACAGCCGGTAGAAAGAAGAATATCATGGTAAGATCCGTTGCCATGGATACGTTGTGTTCTATTGATTTGTGGTAAAAGTTTTAGAGTTGTGAGTATATACTTCAGTCAACTCCGCCTAAGCTTGGAGGAAGGCTTGGCAAGCTCACAGCCGGTAAAAAGAAGAATATCATGGTAAGATTTGTTGTCATGGAGACGTTGTGTTCTATTTATTTGTGGTAAAAGTTTTAGAGTTGTGAGTATATACTTCAGTCAACTCCGCCTAAGTCGAACTTGTCTATGCTTGGCAAGCTCACTGCCGGCAGAAAGAAGAATATCATGGTAAGATTTGTTGCCATGGATACGTCATATTGCATTCGTTTGTGGTAAAAGTGAAGCCCTGGTCACGTAGGGCCCTGGAAGCAACATGATTCAACACGACTCTTTGTTCTGAGACAGTTAACTGTGAATTAACAAAGAGTCGTGTTGAATTGAGTTGCTTCAGGGCCCGTCTATGTGAACAGGGCCTTGTAGAGTTATGAGTTTGTATGCTATTTTTATGCCTCTGCCTAATAAAAGGTAGTACTAGAGGCATTTTATTTATGTGGAGGTGTTAACACCATGATACCATGATACTCAGAAGACAATGAGATGGGATTTTAACTTCATGATAACCAGGGGCTAATTGCTCGAATTGGTTTTAGCTTTCCTCTTCGTGCTAAGACGTCTTGAATTCTTGTGCCATCCTCGTAACATAGACATTCGCATCGATACGACTATGTTAAGAGGGTGGCGCAAGAACTTAAGACGCCTTAGCATGAAGAGGATAGCTAAGACCATTTCGAGCAATCGGCCCCAGAATCCTCACTCAAGTTGATATTATCGCCACATCGTTCCTCACGATGGCCGTGGGTTTATATTTTACCCCATTCACATATCTCCTATGTTTACCCAGTATTTAGCTTGTGTTCCTAATCCAATGTGGGTATAAAAATGTTTGGTGTTTATCTGGCTTTTTATCGTATGAACATTAATGGGATACATGTATAAAGTCCATGGGAAAATTCATCTAAAGAATTAGTGTCATATTAAACAGAACTATAATTTTTGCATTGTATTTGGGTAACATGTGTAAATTCCATGGGAAAAGTACATCTAAAAACGATTATGTCATGTTAAACAGATCTATTATTTTCTTATTATTGACTTGTATCATTTTGTTATGTGTTGACACAAGATGATACTGTTGATCTTTCTATAAATTATATTGATGAGGGTTTTGTTACAACATGAGGAAATATTTTTGATTAATCACTTTTGAACATCAATCTGTAGGCAATAATTACATTGTGAAAGTACCACCTCAGCATTTTGTAGAAAGCGACAACATTATATGAATGATGACGCTCTGCTATTTAATAAGTAATTGCATAAATTGAAAGAAAAAGTCTTATTCTTCTTTAGGAATATGCATTTTGATAACAGTTGTATTATCCTTTGGTAAAATTACACTTCTTCATTACAAATTTCCAATTAACCTTTGACTACTGAATTTCGTAATAACCATAGATTTTGTGTAGGGACTACCCGGTTCCCGTCGTCGATTGGTTAAGAGTGATTTTGTAAATGTTTCATCCCATAGCAAATGATGATGAAGAAAGCCCAGACAGACTTGAAAGTTGAGGCTGAACAGAAAGCCGAGATGAGGAATAAATACGTAGAAGACAATGTGAAACCGCTCAGCATCGACTCATTGTCGCGGGATCGTCTCCGCGAACTTTGCGAGGAACTGAGCTCACAGCTGAGGGACGCGGAGGGTAACAAGTTTGACCTGGAAGTGATTATACGCAAGCAAGATTTAGAGGTGAGTGAGCTAGGCAACTATTTCAAAACTTAAGTAGATAATGGTGGAGGGGATAGTGTTAGTAATAATGGTCGTGGTGGTGGTGGTGGCGGCACTGTGAGTGACAGTGGTAGAAGAGGCAGTAGTGATGGTGGAGGTGGTGGTGGTGGTGGTGGTGATGATGATGGTGATGGTGATGGTGATGGTGATGGTGATGGTGACGATGATGGTGATGGTGAGGGTGATGGTAAGGGTGATGGCGAGGGTGATAGTGATAGTGGTGGTGGTGGTGGTGGTGGTGGTGGTGAGAAGAGTGGTCGTGAGAAGAGTGGTTGTGGTGGTAGTGGTGATGCTAATGGTGAAGTAATGTTGATGAGGATGCTGATGCTGATGGTGGTGG
Source organism: Temnopleurus reevesii (assembly GCA_036244855.1). Taxonomy (NCBI): domain Eukaryota; kingdom Metazoa; phylum Echinodermata; class Echinoidea; order Temnopleuroida; family Temnopleuridae; genus Temnopleurus; species Temnopleurus reevesii. The sequence goes on from BQKZ01001464.1 coordinate 25,691, forward strand.
TGGTGGTGGTGGTTTTGGTGGTGGTGGTGGTGGTGGTTGTGGTGGTGGTGATAGTAATGGTGGTGGTGGTGATGATGATGGTGGTGGTGGTGATGATGATGATGATGATGATGATGATGGTGGTGGTGATGATAGTGGGGATAATGGTGAAGGTGGATGTTGTGGTGATGTCGGTGGTGGTGGTGATGATAACAATGATAATGCTGGTGATGGTGGTGATGATGATGATGATGGTGATGACACTTATGAGTAAGAGGATAATGATAATGATGTTAAAAATACTATGATTTACGTACAGGTTTTTTTTTTTTCATTGTCAATGACAATATCTTAATAATGTCAGCATGTTTTGTGTTTTTCTTCTCTGTCATGCAGTTTAAGTCTCATTATCAATCACAATGTTCACAAACATCTGCTCGTTTTCTCTCCTCTCTTTACAGATTGAAGATATGAAAGTTAGAGCCAATGAAGCAAGAGGCAAATTGTAAGTGTCACATCATATTTCTCCTCTAAAATGCATTTACTCCCATGGTTTATGATGAAACCTGAAATATCATTATCATAAAGTATTCATGGAACCAACCTCTTTTTTTAAATCAAATGCTCTCAAGTGAAGTAATGAAAGTCATTCACTGTCTGCAAATGTTCATTGTTACATGTCATAGAAATGACCATTGGATTATATTTTCAAAATTTTCATGTCAGGAAAATCCATGCTCTTACAGTGATATCGGAGGGGGGGGGAGTGGAAAAGATAATTTTTCCCATCAATGATTTTTTCATGCATTGCCATGCATCCAACATTTGTTTTCCAAGTCTTGCAAAACGTTTTAGACCACATTCGCGATAACCAAATCTTCTATGTTCATGGTGAATTTCGGCCTGATCGCAGGGAATTAGCAGTATGGAAACAAAACATTTCCTTCAGCATCATGAATATGGGTTGTGATATAAGGATTATTATCATTATCATGGCATTTAGCAAGAAGAACTGGTAAGAGAAGGATGCTTAAGATAATTGTACACCTGCAAGATAATTGTGTTCACAAAGCTGTGTGTAGATCTATGCACGACTTTACGATTGACTGGTGATTCTTTCTATCACTCATTGATAATTCCTAGCGCTAAATTGCAATGAAGAAATGATCACCAGTCGTTCGTACAGTCATGCGTAGATCTACGCACAGTTTTATGAAACCCAACCCAGGAGAAGAAGCGGACAAAGAAGGAGATGACTGCACGACCTCAAAGAACATGGTGATGTCATATGGAAAAGACAGGCATAAGACAGAAAGTGATGAAAAATTAAGAAGGAAGTCTTCCTCCTGCAGTGGGGCAAAATAGGCGAGACAGATGGATTGATAGATTTTATTATTGTTATTTCTTTCTTTCTTTCTCTCTCTGCAGTGAAAGACCGGAACTCAAGAAAGTACAAAGGAACAGTGATAAGCCATCAGATACGGTAAGATAAAATCCTGCAAAACATGCCCCTGATTCTTGACATAAATTCGAAACAATTCAAACAAAATCCAAAGAAAATCATCACTTGGTATGGAACGCAAGATGCAATTTTTCATTAAATCAAGATTCTTTTTCACGCTTCAAGATACAAGATTTCTCTTCAACTCAACATGTGCAAAGCAAATGAAAAAACTATTAACAATAGAGATACAAGGTGATATATGGATAGAATAAGATATAAATTAAAATCAAATAATTAGATGATTGATTTCATATGAAGTACAATTAAAGCCCAAGTACAGTTTTGGTTTTATTACCAGATTTTGTCTTCAAATCTATATGAAATGAAATATAGTATCATAAACACATTACACAAAAGATTATGCGAAAAATGAACGAGTTTTGGAAAAGCTATAACCGAAAATGTGCAAATTTTTATAGCGTGGTGCTTCACCACGCTATTTCAATATTTTCTTTCTTGATGAAGGACAACTTGCCATGCTCAGAATTGGATGAAAATTTCAGAACTTAAATTTTGTGTCTATCTCTATATCATTCTATTGTCAAATCTTGGAAATAACTTTGTATATGCTTAATAACAAGCAAAATAATGCTATAACCAAGAGAGGGCGCTAAATATGATATAACAGTCAAATTCAAATTTTCAAAGAATCAGTTAAAAAAAAATATGCTATGGTCTCAAAATGTCTATAAGAATTACATGTCATGATAAACATCCCCAAAATTCACATTTCTTCATCTTTACCAAAACTGTACTTGGGCTTTAAGATACAGGGAACAAAATTTGAATGAGATACAAGAAATAGTTGGGATCAAGATGAAAGGTCTACATACATAGAGATCATGATTGCAAGTATACATTGCATAATACACAATTGCTCCAATAGTTTTTATGATTAAATGGTGACAAACTTTCATATGAATGAAATCAGGTTCAATACTTTCCAATTTCGCAGATCAAAGCACGATAATTTGATTCTACAAAATGCATCGTTCGTGCATATTGAAGGCATGATCATACACATTTAGATGAATTTGTGTGCATGAATATATTGGCAGAATATATAGCAATTCACCGCTTTCTAATGTTGATTTTCATAGAGATAGGCAATTTATGCAGTCGAATTTGATAGGGTAGAAAAAGTGTGACTGAAAATCTCTAATTTTTTAATCGATTTTTCCCCTTAGTACATTTAACTGAAATTTGTAGGAAATTATATTCAAATTGAATGTTTTATTTCTTTATTATCATATTTTTGAAGCCTAAAGGAAACCAATTAAAACTGATTATTGGTATTATTTCATTTTTTACTCAAACATATATATTCAGAAATTGTTTTACATCATGGTCCTGAAAACATAAGCATAGAATAAAAAGAACTAAAGAAGATGTTTTACATATTTTCATTTTCAATGAAGATGTTAACAATTTCGGTTTCTGCTAATTAGTGAAATATCCTTTTACAACTATCAAATTGAAGCCCGTCCAAAATTATGCATATTTATTTTTTTACTTGCTCAGCCTCTTACGAGTATTGAATTTGCATTCTCATTTGATAATACAACCATTTATTGAGCTAGAGTCTATTACTATGGCATTCCAAATTAAATCCCTGTTTCTTCTGGACATAAGTTGTGATATGATTAAAAAAACCTTTGAAAATCGCACCCTTTTGTAACACTAAGCTCAGGATAATGTTATCAGGAGCAAGGGGTATTTCATGATGCTTGTCACAGCGACTATTACACAGTGCTGACTAAATCCAATGAAATCCTTGATTTTGAGTCGATCAAAAGCACTTTTGCTGACTGTTGATATGGTTATTGTGCTTCAGTAACTCCTTGTCACTGTAACAATCTTCATAAAATGCTCTCCTAGCGTCTTTCCAAACATCAGTTGTTAATTGGTTTCCTTATGTGCTTTATCATGCATGACTATATGAAGACATTGTTGTGCATTTTGTTGCTCTTGATCACATACAAATAACTGCTTTAGATGTTCATTTTTCACCATACATGCCTTTTTGCGGAGTTGCCAACCTTCTAAAAAATGCATGAGGATAGAAATGAATGAGTGAATAAAACCAAACAACTGAGCCAGAAAGCATGATGATACCCTATAGTCGTAAATACATGTGGTGGGGGGAGGGGGGGGGGGGG
>BQKZ01001464.1:30533-44186 GCA_036244855.1 Temnopleurus reevesii
TTATGCTTGAAAAAGATCAAAAGCACCCCCTTTAAGAATCTGAGACGTACAAACCTTATGCTTGAAAAAGATCAAAAGCACCCCCTTTAAGAATCTGAGACGTACAAACCTTATGCTTGAAAATGATTAAATTCACCCCCTTTCAGGATCTGAAATGTACAAACCTTGTGTAATTAAAAAGATCAAAATGCATGGTGACAAACTCACTCCCTTGTCAGAAAATGAAGGAAACTCAATCCCCATCGAAAAATAGCTAGCTCTGGCTTTGCAACTGTATGAAAAATGATTTGGTTCAGCTGTTTGGTCATTCACATATTAATGTCTGTCCTAATGCATATTTTAGAAGGCGGGCATCCCCGCCGTTGCGTAAAACTCAGTCCGACAATTTAGTAATGATTATTACATTAATGGGATACACCTCAATTTGAACCGTTAATTATGAAAACAATTAATATTAATGACAAAAATTGCTCTATTGATTGTAAGTTTTATGCATTATGTTTAAGTAAATGATATAGTTCTGTCAATGTATTAATCAATAGAACTACAGTGCCTGGCAGCTTGCCATTATTTTCGAATCGGTTTCAAAATCATGAAGATGAGGATCTTCCAAAAACATGAGGACTGGGTGAGGTATCATAAAGCTGCTTAATTAGTTACGTTATGAATGACCGGAACATGCTCTACGGTGCTACTCTATTAGCGGGCAGTCTTCGCACTTTTGATTGCAAATTGGATGACTCCAAATGTCAAACATGTAAATATAATCTCTCAAATTTCCTTGCATAATGCGTGCCTTATCATGCGTCTCAATAAGTAGCCGTACTTACAAGACTTCTTCTGAAAACATTTCAAGAAGATCATTCGAGTTACATTTTTTGTTTATTATTGAAAGAGGCTTCAATTTTACAGTTGTTTCAAATTATTTGTTTGAAACAAAAATATTTATCAGCAGTCATATGCTATTCCTCATACAAACAGCTCTATACAGTCATGAGATACAGCTTTATGAAACACCACCCAGTTTTAAGTCATCAATTAAATTTACCACACTTTAATGAATACTGGAGATTTAAATACCTTACCTTAATTTTAATCACTGCTTTATTTTTTTTTGCTTACCCACAATGCACTTCCTGACTGCTCTGCCTCAAATCCACACAATCACACACTCTCTCTCTCCGCACAGGCTGAGGCTAAGTTTGATTTCCGTAGCCTGATTACTGCCCTCAAGAGTGTCTGAGTGATAATGCATTGTGTTTAGTGCACGACATGCGTTACTATGGCAACGTGAGTTTCTAGCTTGTATATCTTTTGTCATGTTTAGCATTGTGTTTTTTGTTGAAAGGACAATGATGAGCTCTGGTAAAGGAATTGCATGACTTATTTTTTTAGAGTGAATTTTTTTTGCAAGTCTATGGATAGAAATATGGCACGTTAACACAGTGACAAGACTACAACAGTGTAACCACTGCAAGTTTTCCTGATTCAGAAATGGCTTGCTATTTGCTTATTTCTCTTTTGACAAGTTATGGCATGCATTATTCAGATTTTTTAGAAGAGTTTAGCCATTTGGCTCTGTACCAGAGCTCAAAATTGCCTTTTCCATGAATCTTTAGCTCGTCATCTGTTTGTATTTACACTATCTCATTAATTGCTTATATAAATGCATGTGCATAATGTTGCAAAATATATTGTCATTGTTTTATGAACTTGCATGTATAAACAGGGGACAGCTAGATGTATTTTATTCTCCCTTTCACGTATAGCTGACATCAGGTGATATTGAAAAAGCTGAACATTTTGCTGGGGTTTTATTTTAGCAAATTTTGTGAACCTGAATTCACTAAAACTTTCACTTATTACAATTCAAATAGTCTTTTGTTCAACAATCTTTCAATATGTGAAATGTGTGTGAAGGTATAAGAGGGTCCAAAATTCAGTGAATTTGCTAGATTTGCTAGGTTTTTACAGTGTCACCTAGCAATACTAATAGTGGATCTTTGCATTTTAAAAATTTATTTTCATTTTCTCTTACTTTGAGTAAAAAAAACATGAACAGCCTAAAATTTGTGTCTATGAAAAAGCCATTGTGAAATATTGAATGGAGTTGTTCACTTTGTCCAATCCTTTTCTCCCTTCAGCTCATAGTATTTACCAATAATGAGTAGTTACCTATAGTGATGTAGGTTTTCATTTTAGACACTGTTGCTTCCTACTACCTTGATTTATGGTATTGAGACTAACCAATGGGTGTCTGGATGTGTGGCATGTGTTGCATGTGAACAAAGGATTAAAATGCAGTTTAATAAGTGGCCCTATTCTTTGTAAAATAGTGTGATGACTGTGATATGTGCATGTTCAGATTGTTCAGATTGTTTCTGATATCTGTCCATCATCTTTGCTTACTTTCAAGTTAAAACATTGAAATTGAAGATGTTTATAGTGTTCGAAATTGATGAGCAAGAAATGTATTGTAAAAGAGGGATGAACAGGGACGCCTTGTGAAGAAGGACACAATTCTAAACAGTCTAATCAAATCTGCTTTTATCATATTTGCTTTCACATTATTCATATATATTTTAAGATTTATTCAATAACAAGGTCCGTGGAGTAATCCACCTCGTCCAAAAAAGGGATCTGTAATGGTTTATGTTTTGTTCCAGTTCTCCCCGGTGTCCGTGTTTGCCCCATTTTACTATACTCCAATTCCGAAATGGAAACAACTTTCTAGATAATTTCTCCTATCTGTTAGTTCCATGATAAGTAGTGGATTGTTGGTACGTTGGTGTTATTAATTTGCTTGGGCCTGTTGTATGGAACTTAAAATTACAACAACTCTGCCATGGTGACTTTACAACCATCAGTTAGTAGCAATGGTTTCAAAGGACCTACTATTGATGGCAAAGTTGTTATAATTTTGATATTTATACAATAGGGCTTAGGTATACCTTTTATTTTAATACTGTAGAGATACCAATAGAATATGCATGAGGTTTACTTCCATTATATGGCTTCCATTATATGGCTTCCATTACAATTGAATGGCTGAGAGCATTCAATGTTATTGATAGAATGTTTCTATTTTCTCTTGTTTAAGCCTCGGTCACATAGGACCTCGGAAGCAACACGATTCACCCGACTCGTTGTTCTGAGGCAGTTAACTGTGACTTAACGAAGAGTCGGGGTGAATCGTGTTGCTTCCGGAGTCGTATGTGACCGGGGCTTTAGCTGCTGCATTACTCACATTTTGAAGAGGACCTCTTGCATATATTGAAATGGTCTGCATCTCTGATACTGGATTTGTAGTTAGTCTTAAAAAATTGTTATTAACAAATTATCAACAATATTATAGCATCGTACGCTGATGGATGGTTATATATTAGGTTTTGAATGTCATTGTTACTTTATGTTTGTGTATTTCATCTCACAAGCTAACATCGTTCTTGGATTTGGTCCTGTGAGTAGAGTCATGCACTAATAACATAACATCTTAATTATTATGCTTTAAAAAAAATTAAAAAATCATTGATATCAGCTCATATCTTCTTTCCTTGTCATTCATCTTGCTGCCTAATAACCAATTTTTCTATGTTATCTTCGAATAGTGAATAGTGTTGCACTCACTTAAGATTTTTACCTAAATCAAGTTATTTCTGTATATCAATTTTTTGCAATATTTGTCCATTTACAAATATTTGACCTTTACAAGATGAAATATTTATATACAGTCAAACCTGTCTACAGAGGACACCCCAAGGGAAACAGAAAAAGTGGCCACTGAATACAGGTGGCTTCTATGGACAGGTTATATAACATGCATTTTCACCTGGAGGGAATCGATGAAAGTGGCCACTATAGACAGGTGGTCACTATAGATAGGTTTGACTGTATTCAATACTAATAATATGCTTGATGAAGTCATTAGAAATACACAGTGGTCCAAGAAAAGCCCAGAATTTCTTTGATATTATGTACCTATTTGAGAAGCAAAACATGAAATTGGACCTGTACACTAAGCATAAGTCTACAGGTATAACAAAAAGTATAATGTAGTTATAATTTGGACCACTGTGTACCTGTAATGTACTATATTTCATTTTCTAAAAATGATCTTTTCTTCTTATCCCCACAGTAAAGTAGCATAAGTCGTTCATCTAGTAAACTCCGTCTTCTTCATGTAACTCTTCCTATCGTTTAGTGAGCCTGAACGGACAGCTTTTCCTGAATTCGACCAATCAGAATGTCCAACTCATCCAAGTCATTTCATCTTCGACCAATCACTCCCCCTCTATCATGGACATACAGCTGAGGCCACAAGGGTGTAAAATGGAAAGTGTTTGTAAAAAGCATCATGGATAGGTGTCCTAACTAAAGATGGACAAATGACGATCTTTATCTCTTTGAAGTAGAAGATCTGCAGATAGATATGAAATTTCCGCTTGAAGGTTGAAAGATGAAGGTTGTTTCATAAAGCTGCTCTCTTATCTATGCACTACTGTATAAACGAGGGGTCTGTACCAAATTTGCAATCAATTGCAAACTGTAGTACATGATTTTCCATAGAATTACTTCGAAATCTTTATGTTCTGGGGCTTTAGTCACCCTTTCTCAAATGCTATTCAGCGACAGGAGTGGACATTGTATGCAGAAAAGGGTCGTCAGTCGTTCGCAGAATTATACGTAGATCTATGAACAGCTTCATGAAACACAATCCTGGGGCAAATTGCACGAAATAGTCTTAGCTATCCTCTACATGCCAGTAGGCGTCTTAAGTTCTTGCGCCATCCTCTTAACATAGTTGTATCGATGCTAATGTCTATGTTACGAAGATGGCACAAGAAGTCAAGACATCTTAGCAAGAAGAGGATAGCTAAGACCATTTCGAGCAATCGGCCCCAGGTTCCAATCAGCGAGATAAATTATCTCGGTCAGAGCTCGGAATGATCTTGAAAGATCCCTTATTACATGAGAGCTTGAAATGTTTCCTTTTTAAATCTGTTAATCGATTTCCCACTTCAAAGAAATAAGGATTGTCTAAAGGCCATCCGTATTTAGTCCATGGTGCATTTAAATAGTTTTGAATCTTGTATGATAATTAGCCCATTGACTACTGGAACTAGGTATACCCTCTGTAATTGACGGTATTAATTCAAGTTTCGAAAAAACCCCTGTGCTCAGAAACACATAACACGCACTGGTCTCCCAACACAGGTCATGAACGGGGGTCTCTTCAAAACTTGAATTAATACCATCACTTACACCCTTCACTATGTCTATGTGAATTACCATATTCAGTAGTCAATGTGTTAAACAGCACTTCAGTCTCCATTTAGGTTTATTATAATTAAAGACATATTTCTTAATACAAATAATATTGTATTACTTATTGGTGTCATAGACTAACAAAAGCAACTCAAAATGTAATATCTGTTTCGTCCATTTTTTTGTCTTAGAAATTTGTTGTGTGAATAATCAAATGATTTTCTATTTTGAAATGGCATTAATGTGCAAAGACCTTTCAAGAATTAAATTCAACCTTTGAAGCACTGTGTAGAGACTAAAAACACAGCTTCTGTAAAAGATATTTAGTGTGGTTTAACACAAAAGTTAAAATATTGGATCTTTACAAATTCTTCAGAAGTTAGATAATACTTACAATTACAACCAAAACCCTACATAAATGGAGGAAACTCAAATACTCTGGAGTGTTGATTATTGTATAGTGTCTAAAAAAAAGCTTAAAACAGATCTAGTAAAAATTGCCAAATTCTGTTTATTAAAGATTCTATGTGTTCCATACTATAAATATTTGTAAGATTTGGACCCGAAAATCAAGAACGAAGTCAACTTTCAGCTATATTTGTTGATAAAGCGTGACGATTGTCTGTAACCAATGACAAAAAGGACAAGTGCCTTGTAGGAAGTATGTCACCCCTATCTATGCAAATGATTCATGTAGTTTATTTCATTCGCCCTTGCTTTAGATGACACTACATATCGTCTGTGTTTTCACGAAGTGACGGGAGCCAAAGGATATTGTTGCATGAAGATAAAGAAATCCGGACATTGCGCCAATCCAACGGGCATCCTATCAAACAAAGTGTTAATTCTACAGAAGGACACGTTTCAATGGATTTATAACTCATTTTGTGTAACAATACCCTCTGGTTCCGGTCACTTCTTGAAAACCCGGACTATATATTTACACTGTAGAATTTGCAAAAAGTTAGGGATCGCTATCAAAGGTGTATCAATTTTTACACACGATTTTTAATCTCTGGAATAACCCTAAATGCAAGTTTCTTGAATGAAATTGTGCGCACTAATATAATTTTCACACATGAGTGATTTCTTTTGTTACAGTATCTCGTTCCATTTGACGTCTTGAAAAGCGAGCCCATAGTGAAATGAAACAATTGGAAAGTGATCCCAAACCTTTTTTTTATAGTGTAAGTGTTCTTAAGTTATAACAAAACTGATACATTTTCTTGTGTCCCTATTTGAATTTCGTGTACAGTACTTGTATATATTTCTACTCTCATTATAGTGGTATCAGTATATCAAATTTGCCTACTTTTCGTTACTAAAAGACTGTGATCTTGTTTTATAACATTAGTCCCATAGGCAAGGGAATGACGTTTGTTCAGTACTAGAAAACCAGATGTAGAAACAAAAAAAATGAAATGAAAATGCGGAAGGGCCCCAAAAAGTTGCTTGGTTGCCCTCGATTAATCGATCCTCTGCAAATAGCTCGACCCAAAGTTTTTACTCTTTGCTTTTCATTCAAATAAATAAAAAAGTTATAAGTTATAAAAGTTATAAAAAATGTGTAAAATACATCCAGTCATTTTTTAAGCTTGAATTGAAAGCTGCTTAGTTTGTCCAAATTCTTTCATAGTGAAGGCCTGTCATGTTGAGATGAAACATATATACCAATTAAGCAAGGCAAAGAGAATTGCGTCCAGGGTTTATTAATGTCTTGTAAATAATGATAACAGCAGAGATGCCAGCCTTTCCGCAATATGCATGAGGTTTATTTTCATATGAATTCAAGACTTTCATCACAAGTGAACCACTGAGAGCACGGTTATTGTGGTCACATTTTTTCTCACTTCTATTCTGCTGTTTCATTATTCACATTTTAATTTTGCCTCGTGCATATTCTGGAACGGTTGGCATCTCTGTAATACATGTAGATGTGGTTTGGTTATAGGATCCACCACTATTGTATGTTTTTGTTTAGGCCCTGGTCACATAGGACCCCGGAAGCAACACGATTCAACACGACTCTTTGTTAATTCACAGTAAACTGACTCAGAACAAAGAGTAGTGTTGAATCATGTTGCTTCAGGGGCCCTATGTGACAGGGGCTTTATATAGATGTCCAAATTCTTTCCTTGGTGCTTCGTAGTGCTAGAACGCTAATTGTCATGACCTTGACAACAAGTCGTAAAGGTCAAAGGTCATTAGTATGTGGGGGTTTTATGATTGAAGCCATGATGAATTGCGTTTGCTAGAGATAAGGTTTGAAGTTGCAGAGAGTGATTTGTTAGTAGGCTTGTTAATGAAAGTAGAAAATCAAATGAAAATAAGTTCTCTGTTATAAGAAGCAATGCCCAAATCAACGACAGTAATTATGCAATTAATGTACTCTGTGAGCAGAAGTGACAAAAGGGATTAAACAAATTAAACAACTTCAAAATATCTTCATGAACACAAATAGAAAGTACCTTTCCAAGCTTAATGACAGAATCAATGCAACACCTGTTTGCCATTTCTCAGCAGAATAAGAGGGAAGGACAATTCTCTCATGTTTATTTAGCTATAGTGAATGGTTGAATGGAAGTTTAGTTTGTCCTGGACGTTTGTTCCTTCGTTTCACAGTGATAAACACCTGATTTTGTGTGCAAATGCTATATTTATGGATCAGGTTTGCATTTGATGGTCTGGATTTCAGCTGATTGTATTCATTGTGATTGCATTTGACAAGCTGCGATCAGTGTGATTGTATTCAATATGAGCATTATAAAGGGAATTCAATCAGTATTCATTCTAACAAACTGAATTTATTCAAATAGAGATTTTGGTTGCACCATGTAGTGTGTGGTCATATTTCGAGAAATAGTTCAGAAAATTATATCTTACATGGTTTTAATCCAAATGCGTTCGAAGGGAATACATTCAATTTATTCCAATCAAATGAATGCATTCAAATAATGGTTGATGATAGGTTGGCAGTTTTATCCAGCTATTGTAGATGTCCCCCTACCCTCAAGCTCGTTAAATACTGATCTCACCTCATTGCAATCTACCAAAATCTAAATTATTCATATTTTGTAATAACAATGAAGTATGTAAGAATAACGACAAGTTGTAACTATTTGTACACATCTATAGTTTTATTTGTGCTTTCCTATTTTAAGCTTTTTATCCCCGTAAAGACAGCAAATGCCAAATAATATTTATCGTATTAAAGAAATCCCAAGCAACTGAAGGAGAGCTTGTTTTGTCGTTGGAATGAAAAGGCACTATGATTCTAAACCTTTTGTAAGTGTTCAGAATTGTTTTGCAATTGATTTTTAATGAATTGAACCCAAATAATTTAATTTGAACAATTTAGTTTTACTCCTAGCTAATGTGACTAGAGGGATGTTGCAAGAAAATTGTAATTAAGTACAAACTGCAAATAAATTTCAAATTTAATTGACCATTTTCATTCACACATGGTGTGTGATTTTAACAAAACACGCATGAATTGATAATTTTGATTGGCTTGAGCTGATCAACTGCTTGCAATTGATCGCCAGTTTCTAGCAACTAATGGTGCTTTATTGTAAATGTCTTTTCAGCTCCTTTAACGTATTCGCTTAAAATTTGTAATGCGTCCAAGCACGATGGGCTTTCGTAGGGTTGTATCTTACTTGTAGTGGAGACGTGTGCATAGTTAATGTGGGGAAGGAAAAGCGAGACTTGAACTCTAAAATGTTTGTCACTTTGTATGTAGAATCCTATTTATTGATCAACTTTGTTTTTTAACAACCAAGTATTTATTATACGTGTAGAGTTTTTTATTGTAAGCAATTAATTAATATGCCAACTGTGTTTAATAATTATGACGTTTCAGATTTTGTTTTCCAATGTAATGCAATATGGTACTTGTTCTAGATTTAGCATTGTTATGTATGTATGTTATTGGTATGACGTTTATGCCAAGAATTTGTATATTCCTTTGTTCAGTTTCACCTATTTTAGTTTGATATTTTAGCGCAATTTAGAACGATAGAACATTTAATGTCTACGAGATACTAAGAGAAAATATGAGTGATTTCTTTTGAAGTGAGCTGTAATTTCATGGATTGCAAAATGAATTTGATAAATACTGCTTTTTTTCCTTCCACACTTTCTCTTTATTTCTTTCCGATTTATATATTGCATTTTATTATCCTTGTAAAGGCGATTATTTAATCATTTTGAATTGTAACTTATGTTTTCAAAGAGGGAGACGAACAGGAACAAAGGTCAGTTTGTTCATTTATTATTATTTGGAAAGAACTCTTATGATTGTATAGCATTTTTGGTAGAGAGATTCTGTTTCAATCACAACAAACGGCGGTTTTGATAATGTGCTTACCCAAGATATAAATGAATTACATGATGAATTCCATTTGTATTTACACTCTTTAAAAGTTTATCCAACACTGAGCAATGTTCTATCCTCTCAACTATTGGGCAAGATATGTTCAACTTATAGTGGAATTATAGAACATTTAATCATACGTCGAAAATATAAACACCCATTGGGTTAAATTTATCTAGAACACGATATAAACTATGTCCGAAAAGTTAACTAGAACGCAGACAATAGATCCGTACACCGTGTATTCAACTGTGCGGACACAACAATGACAAGCCGGTAATGAATTCAATAGCATTACAAAGGAGAATTGAAATTGCGTTCGACTTAACTTTTCGAAAATACTTTGTATCGTGTTGTAACTTCTTGCAGAAATTATAAAAGTTAAAAATTAATTGGAAATATTTTAACCAGAAGTCGTTCATACCATATGTTGCCCATTGTTGCGTAAACTTTTGCTTCACATTTTGAGGGTGTAACTGTATTTCCAGAACGTCCTTCTCCGACAGAGAATTAGGGTGTCTATGTATTGTGCATAAACAATAGCATAGAACCCCAAATTTTTATGACAAAACCACTCCACCATCATAAATATTGGAGATCATAGAGGCGATATGTAGAGCATGGTTCACAAGTTTCTAAAAAAAAAAAATGGAAGATTTGATGAAGAAAGATATGTCACCCTTATGTAGCTATATTCCAGAACAAAATACGTAGTGTAAGCACTTCTAAAGATTTTAAGTCTCAGAGGGAATTCATAAGAATCAAATCAAGTTATTCATGATCATTGGACCTTGCTCTTAAATAATATTTTAGATATAAAGGTCTCATATTGTGAATAATCATGGAAAAGGGCTATTTTTCTGATAATTGTACATTTTTTCTCTGATTTCATCTTATGATTCAGATTTAAATTAATTTAATTTTAACAAATCAAAAGAAGAAAAATGAATTGAAAATGGATGGTATTTACTATTACAAGTATATTTGCAAGGTAATATGGATTGTTAAAATCATGAAAGAGAATGTGCTTGGAAAACTACAATGTGTCAATAACATAGTCAATAAATGACCCAATAATATATTTTGACGTCTTTTTTTTTTTTTTATACTTGTATGTCCTTCCGAGATGAGTATAACGTCGAGTTAAGGCCCAGGCACACCAAATACGGCACGGCATCACGGCATGGTATATACGCGATTTCTCCTCTGTGATTGGCCAATCGTAAAGCGTCCTTTGCGCGGAGGAGCGTGCTGGCCAATAGCAACCAAGATAGCGCGTAACTACCGTGCCGTGTTTGGTGTGCCCCAGCCTTTAGTGTGTATGTGATCGACACGGAGCAGGTTATCCTACTTCGAAAATTTTCATTCAGAATTGAATTGTTAAAAAATGGAATGACCGATAGGGTCGAAATGAGGCCGGCAGTTAGCCACAACTCAATGTTTATCAAAATAAAGACATTTGGTCTCTGTCTAGACTTGCAAATGGGATTTTACAACAATTTTAGTAAAACAAAAATGAGCGAACTATCCCCGTTCTCTCCCAATGCTCTAATCTGGATCCCTTTTAATCATTCCATCAAAAGGATCTTTGAATAAAAAGAAGTTAAAGACCAGAGCTTGAGCGAAATCAACCAGGCTTCAATCGAGGGTTTAAAGACCTGGTCTGGGCCAGGAGAATCTTGTGTTGATTGAAAGCAGAAAAATCAGACGAACAGATAAAACAAAGTTTGAAGGGAATCGCACAACAAATAAGAAAGTTATGAGTATTTCAATTATATAACCCAATAGTTGTATTCAGTCAAATTGGCAACGCTTGGTCACGTGATTATAACGTTTATCATGCACTTCTCTGCAAGTAGTTTATTATTCCTATTGTTTTAAAACCCTCATTTTTCGACCAGGTAACACAAAAAAGTTGTTTTTTCGTTGATATATACATGGGTACAGATACATTTATTGATTCAACGTTTTGAATATTTTCAAAAAAATAAGTTTTGACGGATTAAAACGGATTTTAAAAACAATAAGTTGTAATAAGCTTACGGACAGGAAGTGCATGATCACGTGACCAAAAGTCACGAGTTAACGGGTCCTGCTGCGTATAGTAATTTATGAATTATCACTGTTCAGTCATATCATTGAAATATTCATAACATTCTTATTTCTTGTCGGATTTATTTCAATATTTTATTGATGTGTTCGTACAGATCTTACATGGATGGATAAAATAGCCTTTAAGTTATTAAGAACCTGTATCCAGTTAAAATTATATGTTATGTGCTTATACTGATGAAAGATAGACAAGGATATAGTTTTATGCACATCATATCAATTATATTCCATAGATCGGGCCGAAAACACCTAATAGTCATAGTGCGATCACCTTTCAACAGAATATGCCGGTGTCGCTTATTTATTTACCAATCAGCACTATCATTGTTCATTGAATCTGCGCCTCCTAGGAATTCTATTCAATCCCCGCTTGTCAAGCTTGTATACGCGCTATTCATTATGATCGCTTCATTATTTTACTTTACATTCTTGACAGATTATCTTGCTCTGTCATTTCTGTCCTGAATAAATTAAGACGGCTCTTTTCAAGAGTGAGCATCAAATTTACAATTAAAATCACGTTTTAAGGAATTTCACTTCACGAAGTATCATAAATAATAATTATACCAAATCTTTTACTAACTGAGCTCATCCTTATTCAATTTTCAGACACAAATGAGCTTTAATTTTTGTATTCGTGGCGATGTTGTGTATCAATGTAGGGACTATTTTCGGCAAGCACATAAGTAAATCGTGTAAATCACTGAATCAAGACGTCACACAACATGTCGTCATCAAGTTTTCATCCCCGCAAAGTTTTCTTTCCCCGCCGTATTTGGGAGGGGGTGGACAAAAAGTTTTATCATGAATTTGTTCAATATAGCGACGTTAAATGTAATTATCAATCATCTGTATATGTATTCTCCGTCAACTTAGTTCTCGATTGAAGCATAATGTATAGGCATGTGCAAATTCGGTCAAGCTGAGGACTTTAAAGACCAGAGCTTGAGCAAAATCAACCATGATTCAATCGAGGGCTTGATATACATGTGCGTAATATTATGAATGATTGTGCGCAAGAAGGGATACCAGTCGAACGTAAAGTCGTGCGTTAAGTCTTTCTTATCTTGGTGAATCACCTCCCAGATGATTTAGAGGGAACCACACGATGTTTCACCAAGTCGTTCTTAAAGTTACGCACGAATTTAAGTTCGACTGGTATCAGATCTTGCGCGGAATGCGCGTCATAGTGTGAGCGATTACGCACAAGAAGGGATACCAGTCGAACTTAAAGTCTTTCTTATCTTGGTGAAACACCGCCCAGATATTACACATCTGACGCGTCACCTTCTCTAAAGCTGACATATTCCAAGATCTCCAAGAACTAAACCGATGAAAAGTGTGTAAGAATAACACTCTCATTGCATTTATACTTTGTCAGCTTGTTGGGGGGGGGGGGGGGGGGTTAAGTAATAAAGTCTAGGGGGTGTTGTTGTTTTTCAACAATTATTTTATTCTCCATTCATGATAACACATATAACACATATTTATCAAATACAAAACAAACACAAAGAAATGTTATCGTATCTCATAATATTATCAAACTTAGTATAGAGATCATGTAATGATACCTTATCGAAATAATGTTACCTTTTGTTTGAATAATATTTGTATCGAGAACTAATATACAGAATGGAAATTATATTATAGAAGACTCAAACAGAATAATTATAATTTTCATTTTATGCCCCACCCCATTGGCCCCTCCTTCCCCCACCGTATCGCCGTATCGATCGCTCAACACCAGCCTCAGTGTCACGTGACATCACACGTGCTCGCACAAAGCCTCGCGAAAAGCTCCACGATTAAATAATTTTCGGTCCGAAATTCTCAAATTCTCCAGGGATTGGTTCCCCTTAAATACGTTGCATGCGTGCGTGGGTGGCTGGGCACAAATTCGG